>OOFB01031367.1:0-19683 GCA_900323305.1 Trachyrincus murrayi | reverse complement strand
GATATTGCCACATGTTGCCAGTGCTGCAGGGTGTAGCACACAAACTAACATTCAGGCTTTATGGGGAGTTCTTTAGGCCAATGTATACTGTTGCACTTTGACTGCGGCAATTCTAGTTTAATATTTTTATATGAAAATGTATATTCTGCTCATAATCTCGTCAGTATTAAGTAACCCTTCATCTTAAACCTGTAAGGTTTGGTCCCTCTGGACCGTGTTAGTTTTACTGTAGAACTGGTAAACTGGGGGTTAAATTGAGTATACATTTATGCTTGCAGTCCATTTAATGTCTATTTGCATTGCAATAAATTTTATGGTATAACTGACCTTGTTGAGTTTGTAATTCATGCTGCTTTTACTATAATCATTTTGTGTGCTTTGTTTAGGCCTATGTAGAGGCGAGGTCACCCATCTACAATGTAGGCGACAGCAAATAGAGCTTGTTTTTTCTGTCTACTTTGTTTTTGTTGTTGTTCACGCTGAATACATTCAGAATGGCAGTAATAGAAGTTGAAATAAAGTTCCTATTCCCTTATGTTATTATTATGATATTTATATGATATTAGTATGACGTGAGGTTCCGTTAGCTTTGCACAAAAACTGCCGATTTAAAAATTACTTTTTACTTTTTACTGTGAGTACTTTTCAGAGCCTGTACTTTTTAACTTTTACTTGAGTAAAAAGTTCAATCAGTACTTCTACTTTTATCAAAGTATTTTTTTACACAAGTATCTGTACTTCTACTTAAGTACAGAATGTGTGTACTTTTGCCACCTCTGGTCTTAATATGCTGTATATCTGTAATATCGATTTCTTCAATTTTGTTCAACAATGAATAGTGAATATTTTGAGTAGGCACAGCATAAACAAACACAATTGTTTAAATGTAATGATGCCCTTCTTTCTTTGTTTTGTAGTGTTTTTGTTTGTTTATTTATTTTCTTTATTTCCCCCCCCCCCCCACCAGGTAAGGATCTTTCTAGAGTTTCCATGCCCGCTCCACTCAATGAACCCATCAACCTGCTGCAGAGACTGTGTGAGGAGCTGGAGTACTCTGAGCTGCTGGACACGGCCAGCAGAACACCTGACCCATACCAGAGGATGGTGAGACCGCAGCCACCATGGTGCCTTAACCTGGTATCATCACAATAGAACCACAGGGTTGTCACGGTAGCAAACACACACACACACACACACACCTGCAGCTCATCACGTTGATTGGGTCTGTGTCATTTAGGAAATGCTGTGTGTGAATGTACGGGCAAAAAGGAGTGAAGTGACCTTATGTTGAGGTGACCGGTGCTTGCTTTGACACACATAAATAAAATAATGTTTTTTGTTAGGAGCTACACCTGAGATGACATCTCTCTGAAGATTTTACATTTACATGTCAAATACGTGGTATACATTTCGCACTTTTATGTGATGTGCAAGTGAGGCTGAGAACATGAAATTAATCTTATGACTACAAAAAGTGCTGCACGAGCATGTTTCTAAAAAAGCAACTGGACACTGCAGAGTAGTGAAAAGAATCAGCTTTTGTAATTAGCGCATAATTGTGCATAATAGACGTTTGAATTTGTCTTCTTCTTCCATCTTACTTTTCCCCTGTGGTGTAATTCTACAACTCACATGTGCGTGTTGTTGTTGTTGTTGTTATTGTTAAATGCCCTGCAGGTCTACATCGCTGCCTTTGCTATCTCTGGTTATTCTCCCGCGGTCTTTCGAAACCGCTACAAGCCCTTCAACCCGGTGCTGGGGGAGACCTACGAGTGTGTGAGAGACGACAGGGGCTTCCGGCTGATCAGCGAGCAGGTCAGGACCCACCATACGGTGTCCGGTCAAATCCATGTTGTAGTTTAGCTGTGATCCTATTAACACTACGTCTCCCATTTGAAGTCAAAACAAAGATTTTATCCATCTAATTAATTGGAAATGGCAATTCGCTGTGTTTTCACAGCACCACTTATTTTTTTCGCAAATTGTTTTACGTATATAATTTGAAAAATATGACATATATGTCCTTTAGACATATAGTTTAAATGGGATTATGGTTTAATTTACTAACATGGTTTTTATAAGAGTTTTTGTTCTTTTCTTTTCATCAGGTCTGCCATCACCCTCCCATATCTGCCTGCCATGCCGAATCAGAGAACTTCTCCTTCTGGCAGGGTGAGGCTAATGCTAATGCTAATGCTAATGCTAATGCTAATATTTATTTACATTGTTCCTTCCAAAGAAAATGCATTTACACGATACGATAAAAATAAATATACTAAAAATAACACAATTACATTAACAAAATAAGCAAATAAAACAAACAAAAAAGTAAATTAACGACGTTGGCGCTACTTGGCGAGTAATCAGCGGCGTATGTTGATGGTTTGAGCAGACCAGCGATGGAAGAACAAGTTCTGGGGGAAGTCGCTGGAGATCGTGCCCACAGGGATGGTCAACGTCAGGCTCCCAAGGTACCGGCGTTCCCCTGAAACTCTCTCCTCTCCTTTCTTTTACAGCACATTGCAGTGTTTCTGTTAATATACTATATTGTGTTGTTATGTATACTTTACTGTTAAAAACGTATATATTTATGTAACATTTATTATTGACTGCTGTGCTTGTAATCAGACATGATTAACTGCTACATTAAAACCTGACCCAGCTTATTGATCCTATCTCACACATTCAATATCTACGCTCCAAGCTGCTTTATATCCCTGTAGTAACTGTGTGTGTGTGTGTGTGTGTGTGTGTGTGTGTGTGTGTGTGTGTGTGTGTGTGTGTTATTCACTGGTGTTGTACTGTGCTCCAGCTACGGGGACACTGTGTGTGTGTGTGTGTGTGTGTGTGTGTGTGTGTTATTCACTGGTGTTGTACTGTGCTCCAGCTACGGGGACCACTACGAGTGGAACAAGGTGGTGACCTGCATCCACAACGTGCTGAGTCAACAGCGCTACCTGGAGCACTACGGCGAAGTCACCATCAGCAACCTCAACAGCCACGCCTGCACCTGCAAAATCACCTTCGTCAAGGTATGTGTTCGCCGGGCCGCTATGGAGCCTAAATGTTCACTGAGATGTCGTTTTTAATGACAAAAGGCCTAAGACAAACGTACAATGCATGATATTCTAGTCTAGTGGTTAGGGTGGTTGGGTGAAGGTCTTGGGTTCGAACGCCCAATGTCCACAGTCTACCTGTAAGCACCCTTGAGCAAGATACCCTAACCCCCCACCTGCTCCTTTAATGCCTTGTATCTAAAAAAATATATCACTGTCAGTCGCATTGGATTCAAACGGCTGCTAAATGAGTCACCTAACTCTCGGTCATGAATAGAGAATTCATGGCGTCATTCTCGAATAGGGACTTTTTTGTTGTTGCTGTCTGCGTGACAAGTGAATGAACCAACACACTGTACCGTGTGTTGTTGTGTAGTCTCGCTACTGGGGCTCGCAGACCACTAAGAACGAGGTGCAGGGCACAGTGCTGGACCAGAGCGGGAGTGTGATCCACCGGTTCGGAGGTCTGTGGCATGAGGGCATCTATTGCGACACCCTGCCCACGCCCAAATGCATCTGGAAGCCCAGTGAGTACATTGATGATGTCAGCGCGTCTAGCTCCGCCTCCAGCAGGTCAATCAGACCACAATCAATGTTGGTTGTTGTTGTTTTTCTAGCAACATTTTATTTATCTAGCGTCATTTCTGTGGGGGAAATTATAGATTTAGAGGTGAACATTGGTGCAGGTAAGTGTATTGTGTATGTGTGTATTTCTCATAATCGTCAGTCCCTCTGTGACAGGCAGTTTGTCCATATTCCCCGTTTCGAGGCAATGTGAGATGTGAAATAAATTGCCCTCCACCTTGTAGATGATCAAAAAGCCTCTAGTTCCAGCGTCACTAATCGTAAAGCTGCGAGCCATGTTTGTCTGTAAGCTAAACCTCAGAGGCCTCTGGTCACCGCCTCCACAGACGCCCAGCCAAAAGATTACCTGCTGTACTACGGCTTCTCCACCTTCGCCATCGAGCTGAACGAGCTGAACCCAGACCTGCTGCCTCTCCTGGCCCCCACAGACAGCCGCCTTCGCCCCGACCAGCGGTCAGTGAGATTACAGCACATTGTCCTCCGTGGTCATCTTCATCCCTAACCCTCTTCAACCCTAAGCCCTGTTCAACCCAAAACCCTGTTCAACCCTAAACCCTGTTCAACCCTAAACCCTGTTCAACCCTAACTCCCGCCCTCCCTAATATATTTGAATTAATTTCATATGAACATATAAATTATACAGTCTTATTTGTTGAATGAACTCTCGGGTGTGTCTCGTAGGATGCTGGAGGACGGCCGGGTGGATGAGTCTGACAAGAAGAAGGATGAGATAGAAGAGATGCAGCGGGTGCGGAGGAGAGAGCTGACCAGACGAGGAGAGGACCACCAACCACGGTTCTTCAAGTGAGTTTCCTCCAGATATGAAAGGGAAAATTGCATGAATATGAATTTATATGAATGGCATGTACAATATGATGAATCTATCTGTGTGTATTCCTTAATATCAATATATTTTTATTTTTTATTTTTTATTTTGTTAACTTTTCAGCAGTTATTATTCTATATTGTACATACAAAATCATAAGTAATAAGTTTAAGTTTAGAGTTAGGGTGGGGTATAAAATTTGTTATAGGGTGAAGTTTATAATTAAGGTTAGGGCTGAGAATTAGGGTTGGGGCTAAGGTAAGGTTACAATTAAGTTTTAGGGTTAGGGCTAAGGTGAGGTTATGGTTAAGTTTAGGGTTATATAGTCTAATCTAAATTGACAAACAGATGGCCAACAAAAGACAATATACAGAATAGATCAATAAAACAAAAAAGGAAATAGAAAAGAATACCCACTAGAGGGATATAATGCTACAATTGCAAGCTGACAAAGTCCTGAACATTCTCTGGTTTTCCAGGAAAGCCAAAGACTCCAGTGGAAGAGACGTGTGGATAACCAACGGAAGCTACTGGAAGATCAGGGAGAACCCGGGCTTCGCCAACATAGAGGAGATGGCTCTGTGGTGACGAGCCAGCGTGTTAATGGACTCCACCAGAAAACGAGAAGGGATAGATGAATATCCTTTGTGGATATTAAGGCACAGCATGAATGAACTGACCTGGGATCCCAGCAGGGCAGAGACGATGCTGGTATCTTTAACTTCTCTGGAAACAATATATCCAAACCCTCTAACCCCGCCTTTAAAAAATGCTTTCAGATTATATATATTTTTTTCATTCTGGGGCAGGGCTTCCAGCTCCTCTGCAAACGGCCCTCTAATTTTATTCAATACACTTAGTCAGCATTTACACTTGATCAGCAGGCAACCAGGTAACCGACACAGCCGCAGATTGTTCATGCAATAGCATCCGTTTAACCTGTAGAGGGAGTCCTCCACAATGCAAACCAATCTACAGGTGATGTTGGGGTTTGGTTCTCCTTTAAAGAGTAAGTAAACCCCGAAATCACTTGTTTCGGTTGAAAACGCTTCGGTTTGGGTCTTGCGAAGTGTTAGTGAACATTTCCGTGTTATGTTTGACTAAAATTTAAAGTTGTTAACTGGGGGAAATTCTCTGTAAATACAAGAAATATGTTACTTCCGGCTAAAAACCCTTTTCCAGAGTTGTAGTTTTCTATTGGCTGCGCACCCTGGCTGGATCGAGGTGGGTTTTGACAAAACGTTTGACCACGCCCCTCACACTTGCTCCTATGGAATCCAATGTGTCAGTTTTTTCTAAAACCTTCACCACTACTTATATCACATTTTTTGAAACTCGTAGGTGGAAGTTCCCCTGCTAAAATGGGGGTTTACTTACCCTGTAAATACTCCCATGACTGGTTCATGGAAGTACCCTTAAAAAACCCTTTATTGATTGATTGATTGATTGATTGATTGATTGAGCCAATTAGAAGGTGAACATATTAGAGTGTTTTAAAGTCATGTAAGCAGTACTGTCGACCACAACACATACGCCTCCCCACAAGCACATTTCAAATCTCATTAATCTAAATCCCAGTTATATTTGTATAAGGTGTTGAATGACTTGAGTCATTGTATACACATATACCACATTTCAGAGGTGCGCCGATGCATAAACAGTATATAGAAGTCAATTGGTCAATATTAACACATGAAAATGTGCTTTTACTTTGTCAGCAGAAAAGGGGCTGGCACACCTCCTCCAATAGTACTTTTCCGCCTGTGTTTTCTTTTGTCAGAAACAGTAAATGGTTTATCCAACTGGTTGGGAGGAGATCAGTGTAAAACATAGTCAGTGTGATTTCATGATTTTCAATTAAATTGAAAGCATTGTGATTGCGCAAGACGCATAATACATGCATGTAAATCCATGAGGAAATAAATACTTGCACTGATAAAATTGATTGGACATTGGTTGAGTTTCATTTAAAAATATCAAATTAATTAGGTCTACTGATGAATTGCAGAAAAACAAACAAATACGTCTTGGTGCCAGAAAATGTGGCACTATAATACAAAATAATTTAATTCTAATACTGATATTATTTTACAGTCTAGAAGCTATAGACCATTTTTAAGGTATATAGTCCTTCAAATTAAAAGTTCCACTTCAATTAAACAAAACACAAAGCTTAAGACCATTTGGAGATTTACAATTAAGTTTAATTCATGAATAAAAAACAACAGTACAATACACAAGTCTGACACTTTTAATAAATAAATGATTTCCCTTTCAAAAATCTTGCTGTTTGACACATTATATTAGTTTCCTGAATTTAAACCTTAGTCGTCTGTGAGAATTATAAACTCTCAAATAAAATATCCAGGACCAGGATCTCCGAGAAAGAGAAAAAAACAGACCTGGCTATATTTTCATTACCCTGATTCGTAGGCCTATCCCTCTTGTCCAAACACAGATAGGCCTACGGGATGTAAGAAAATACTGTTTTTATATTTTTTGTAATACTGTTTATGACAAAAATCGGGCAAATATATAAGGGAAATACAGTTTTATGGGATAGGGACATATAATCGGGAATTTCATTTGTTATGGCGATTGTCAGGCGAGAATCTTCAATTATCGCAACGCTGATTGTAATAGCATTTATATCCACCAGGGGGCGGTCCTGAGGCGTCTAAAGGCATTCTCCTACGTTCGTGGATGTGAGATCTGACTCAGGTTTACTGACGGTCTACTGCATGACAAACCATGTAACACAACATTAATTCAAAACATTTACACTTTCAGGAAGCTGTTAGTTATCAAAGGATTTTGCAACACCATCCTGAAATATAAACCAAATGCCATTTCTCTTAATTGCACTTAAAATAACATTGACAGGAATCGTCTACTGTACACTTTAATTAAACATATATTAATTACCATTTTGTGTTTTCCTTGCAGATTTGAAAAATAAAAATTGAACATTTCCTCAAGTCCTGCATAAGTAATAACCATAGTTTGACACTTGATCATACAATATATCCATAATATTGCATCCTTCTATACACATCATTTCAGGGAGTTTAAGAACATCAAACATTTTCCTTAAACGTTGCTGGCACGGGTGTTTTCACTTTGAAGAAGTTAAATTCAACATCAACATTTTAACATCAGTATATTGTGACAGTTCTGTTAAGCACTGGCCCGGAAAACCATCTTCAAGTCAGCTGAACCGAAAGTGCTCAGCAACACGGGCCAGACTCAGTGTTTACAGTCCAGCAACTCCAGTGTGTTTGATGGTGAATGAGATCACTGTCAAGCTTAACTCAGACACACAGTGTGTCTAATTCTCCGCACGAGGAAGGAAAGAGGTTAAAAAATGTCTCATCATCATCATCATCAACAAAATCTTCATAAGGCAAATACGATCAAGCGATCATTTGCTGGCACTTTCACATTTTCTTTTAAATGTTTACACTTGTACAATTTACAAAGGAGATCTTGGCATCAATATTGGCAGCTTTAGCATTGAATGCATATTTCTATTTAAATGGCTCCTCCTCTTTGATTGTTCATATGTGTGTGTGTCTGTGTGTGTGTGTGTGTGTGTAGACCACCGTTTGCTCATTAATCACCGATTCTGGTTAATGTATGTTGTTTGATGAAGCATTGATTCTAGTGCATTGCTAACAAACTGCTTCGAAATCCAAGCAGTGTAAATGCACCTTTTATGAACAAACCCTTAACCCTGCTGCTGTCTTTTAGGGTCATGGGAAATTGGAATCCAAAAAATGGCCACAGCCAAACTAAATTCTGTCTCTCATCGCTCGTCTGTGTGGGAACTCATCTGCACTCATCAGTGGCTTTCTGTGACACCTAACTCAGACACCCGTGTGCACCCTGAGTTGTGGTCATATCCACCCCCGATGCAGGTGTGAAGAGCGGGGGCCCTGACTGGGGCTCCCTCACTCTTCTTCATCTCTGTCCCCTGGCTGGCAGCAACAGGATTGTGTCAAACCACTGTCACTACATGATGGGACCCTAAGACACTGTCTGAGTGTCTGTCTGATCACTTTAAGTTTCCTTTGTGGCCTGGTGTGAAAGTTTGTCAGGCCCAGGTCGTCTTGTTTACCTGTACAGACTAAACCACGGGTACGTGACCCCTTACTCACACCTCTTCGTCTATACTTCTCTAGACAGTGGTTCAGGACGTGGAGAGACGTAGATGCCGGGGTAACGTTTAGGGTTACACAAGGCTGACAAGGCCTTTGCAAAACTGACGCTTTGTCTTGCACGGATACAGAGGGTAATGTGGGGTAACGATACGAAATGGAAAATAAAAACAACAGAACCACAGTGTTGTGAATAACCCATGTACTTTAAGTGCTAATGTCACATTGAAAACTTAACCCGATGCTATTCTATTGAACAGGAGGTTAAGTTAGAATATCTCTGTATGCTGCATATGGGAAGAGAAACGTCTAGTGCTTTTTGTTACTGCTATCAGCTATATTGAAAAATATAAGAAATAATACAATTAAACATTGCTTTGAATAAGACCGAAGCATGAGGTACTCATGAACCTACATTGCCACTAAATCTGTTATACGCTTATAAATCATTTCCTAATTGAAACTGATTAATTGTGTATGTATTGCTTGGTCGATGAGGAGACAAAGATAACAGACAAGAAAAGGAGGGGAGAGAGAGAGAAATGGAGAGAGAGAGAGAAATGGAGATATTGAAGAGACGGAGGTATATATATAAAACAATCCCTGCGGGGGTCCGTCAGCAAGCTGGTGTGCAGATGTTTTTTTTCTGTATGTCTGTCAGGTGTTTACATGTCCAGAGGGCGGCTGGTTGTTCACTATTAACTTTGACAGTAACCTCCTTGGACTTTCACAGCTCGAGAGTGTCACCTTGCATGAAGTAATGTGTTTTAGAAATAGTTGAGCTGCCAGTTTCTATCACTGGACTTTAGACGTTCTGTCTTCGGATAAACGCCCCTTTTACGTGACCTCACTAAACACACAGAAATAATTTGGATGTCGGCTTACCCTGGCAAAACCAGAACAGTACTTAATTACCTGAAGAGAACGTGGGAGGGATTCAAGGGTCTCCGCGTCTCGTAGGTGACTCTGTGTTTGTCCTGGAGGTGACTGCGTACGTCTCGGTGGTGACTATGTGTCTTGGAGTTCACTCTGTTTGTCTATGGGCTGAAGGTGTGTATCTCGGAAGTGACTGTGTCCGTCTTGGAGGTGACAATGTGTTTGTCTCAGAGTTCTGTGTGTGAATCTGTGTGTCTCGGGGGTGACTGTGTGTCTCTTTTCGGAGTTGACTGTGTGTGTCTTTGTCACCGCGCGTGTCTCGGAGGTGACTGTGCGTGTTTCGGAGTTGAGAGCACGTGTCATGGAGGTGACTGTGTGTGTTCTTCTGGAGGTGACCGCGTGTGTCTTGGAGTTGACTGTCTGTGTCTTGGAGGTGACTGTGTGTTGGTCTCGGAGTTGAATCGGTGTGTCTCAAGAGTTTACTGTGCGTGTCTTCTTGGAGTTGATGCTCAGTGGGCGTAGAAGCCGAAGTAGCCGGCGTCGCTGCTGCTGTCCTTCTCGCAGATCTCGCCGCTGCGTGTCGGCGGTGAGTTCTCAGTGCTGGACGCATACGGCGACACTCTCCTCTTCTTGCTCTCCGCCAGGCCGCCCTCGAACAGCCCCGAGTCGGCCGAGTCCACCGACTTCACCGAGTGGGGCTCCAGCCAGGGGTCCTCTCCCACGACCCCGCCACCCTCCTTGGGCTTGTCCTGTAACCCTAACAATGGCCTGAGGGGCTCCAGGAGGGAGGAGGAGGGGTGGAGCCTGGAGATGCCAGGTGATGTGGAGGAGGAGGAGGTAGAGGAGGTGGTGGAGGTGGTGGAGGAGGAGGACGACACGGGCCTGAACCACCCCAGGCTAGGGGTGGGCTTACTGTGGGGGCTGAGGTACTGCGGGGAGGGCCGGCCGGTGCTCCAGGCGGCCGGGGAGCCCCCCGACACGGACACACCGGGGGAGGTGAAGGGGTGGTCCGGGTAGTAGCCCAGCGCGGGGCGGTGGTGAGACGGAGTCTGCAAGGGGAAGGACTTGTAGAAGCTGTTGCCGGAGAAGTCCGTCTCGTACGTGGAGGTGAAATCGAGGCGGCCGGGGGCCACGTTCTGCTGGGGGGAGAGGTACCAGGTGCGGCTGTGGAGGCCCGGGCTGGAGGAAGGGTTCTTGGGCTGCTGGCTCATGCCGATCGGCTCCCGGCCGTAGAGGCGGGCCTGGGGCAGGGGGCTCATGTACTGCTCGGAGAGGTAGCCCTGGGGGTAGCAGGTCCCCGGCAGGAGCTGCGGGCTCTCTGTGGGGGAGGGGGTGAGGCGATCGCTGTCGGGAGGCGCGTAGAGCCTGGGGGAGGAGGAGAGAGGGGAGTATGCGAGGTGAGAGGAGGAGGAGAGGAGGGGAGGAGGGGGGGTGCAAAGCGTGTGAGAAGAGGAAGAAGAAGAAGAAGGTGTTATTTCCTGTTGCCAACCTCAGACCAGATGTATCAAGCATCCAGCAGTCCTTAACATCTCGTCGCGGCAGCCTCCCAGAGATGCGCAACCACGCCGCTGTTTGTTAACACAGATGCCGCGGTAAGGTACTACACGGTAACGCACACACGCGATGCTGATGGTGTGCACTCACGCTCGCGCATTCTGTCACCGATGTCAAATGTAGCTATTGAGTCATTGTTTTTATGTCGACCACATGCGGCGTCTCTGAACCAGAGTTCAAATTATCTCGGGGTTTTAATTTTGCCGTACTTACGTATCATAGTTGTCACGGAAACCTTTGGCGAAGGGGTTGTGGTCTATTTTCAGCTGGGTGATCTGTGTAAGGAATAGCAGGGGCAGGGGGGGGAGGGGTGTGGCAGGGGTAGGAGAGAGAGAGAGACAAAGAGAGTGAGAGATATATAAATATAAAAAAGAAGGCATGAACGAGAGTGAAAGAACAGAAACAATTGAACAGGAGAAAGACGTGGCGGATAAAAATAATGAATGAGGCCAGCATTAAATCTATTATCTTAACCCCTTCTATTTGCGTTGTGGACATCTACAAATATCAAAAGAAAATGGTGCCCTGTGTGTGTGTGTGTGTGTGTGTGTGTGCGTGCGTGCATTTGACACAATATATTTCAACAGGTGGTGGAGATACGCTGCTCCTTTCATCCAGCCAACTCTGAAAGTCAAGTGAGGTAACGTGACCTCTGTATGCACGGCTATGAACCCAGTGGGCTCTCTGCTGTACGGTCACGGTCACGTGCTACACACACATCTATTATGTATTTGTGACATGTGTATGAGGACCGAAAAGAAACAAGGTGTATTATTAACAGGACGGTACATTATTCATTGTTGAACTTTGCGTGTCGGTCCTTGTTGTTGTTGTTGTTTGTTGTTGTTGTTGTTGTTGTGGTGTTTATTCGTTGTTGAAAAAAAGCTATTTTTGGAAGATTTTGGTTCGAAGTAACGACTAATGTTAAATACTAATGTCGACGAAACAGGTTCAAACCATATTTGCCCTTATGTTTACCCTTTATTTTATTGTTTACCAAATCCTGGACATTATGTAGTTACATATATTCTATGTATATTAACTTTATTATAATGATATGAATTATTCCAATAATTATAACATAATTATTGTACTTATTGTAGTTATGTTTTTGTACATTTAGCTATTTATGTCTATAATATAAAGCAATAGAAGTGTACAGCTCCTGTGTGCGTGGTGGAGGACTCACGTCTGCGTTCTGATAGGCGGTGACAGCGATGAACTGGGTCTCGGGGAAGATGAAGGTCTGGGCCTTGCTGGACGGGAAGGGGTCCTCTGAGCCGTCCTCCTTCACCTCCACCACGTGGAGACGGGGCTGGTACTTGTGGAGCGACTGGAGCACGATCATCTAGAGAGACCGGACCAGGAGAGCAGAGGAGCTGGTAAGAATGGTCACATCATCATGAGTATATGTATATGAAGGGTATATATCTGAAATGAAAGGTGTCGGAGGTGGGTATGATTGTACATGCTCTAATATGTGACTCCAAGGGCTAATATTTGGGAATGATAATTTCTATATTATTAGTATTTTATGTAATGGTTACTTGAATTCGTAATGTAAAAAAGTGTTTTAATAGTAATGGTATTAGTAATAATTGTAATAATTGTAACAGGCATACATTACGTATATGAAAAAATGCACAAAAAATGAAAGCTTCTATATATTTGTGGTTTATCTTAATGTATTATTGATACCACACAGCCTATCTATTACGTATATATATAAATATATATAAATATATAAGTGTTTTGAGTGAATGTGGGTTAGCGCAAAGCTGTGTTCCTCAACCATTTTCTTTCAAATTAAACTGAACATATTATTTTTTTCATAAGGTGCAGTTTTAATTTATATTAGTATATTTATCACTCACTGAGATTATTCTCATTAAAGTATTGTTGAGTTGAACATTTGAATAAAAATAAAGTAAAATGCAAATATATATAAATATAACATGCACAAACTTTTAATATTCATAAACGGTTTCAAATAGGTCGAGCAAGAACAAGAAAGAAATGCTAAAATGGTGCACAAAAAAATGTAGAAACCGCTATGTGACTCTTCTGTAAAGTATCGAGAGTGTGAAATAAGCTAAGATCAGATAAAATAATAAAATATACTTGTCGTCCTTGTAAAAGACCCCAGAGGAAATTGAAGCGGCCATTAAAAAGTCGTGAAGAAGAAGATGAGGGGGCGGGGACTGACCTGCGCCATGTTGTTGGTGCCGCCCTTGTTGTTGGTCAGCTTCAGCTTGCCAAACGACACTTCCTGTCTCATCCAATGAGCTCCGGTGTTGGGAGAATCTGGATGCAGGTACATCCTGTTTCCTGTTGATGCATTACGACTAGGTATGAACTTGGGATAATGAGAGCAGAGAGGAGTGTCAAAGCATTTGGCATTTCATTCTGTAAAAGTAAGAGTCTTTATAGGACATTTATTCATTTATTTAATTGCCTCAGGAAATAGATAAAACACACTGGCAATAAAAAATGTGAATGTATTTCTATGGATTGTATTTTCATACTGTTATATCTGTTTATGTCGAAAATAAATATACAATATGTTTTCCCCTGAAAGCCCTAATCTGCTTTGATCATAGCAGGTACTTCAAGTAAAGAAAACAGGAAGTAAATAACCTTTCAATTTATAGCGGAATTAGCCTACCACATGAATACAGGAATTCACTACAGGTGTGTTTCCACATGCACCACTAAAAACAGTCAAAGCATAATCTGCCAGAGAGATACACCATCTGACATTTACGGATGTTACCACAAAGCTATGTTACGCCTACGATTATTCCAACTGTGGTTAATATTTTATCCAAACATATCTTCGGGTTCAGCCCACAACACAGCTAAGAGCACGAGTCATGAATGACAAAGTCAAACAGAATGGCTCAACCTCTGTTTCTTGAATTAAGAAGCACGCGTTGTCACCATATCGTGGTTAACACGGTTTGAGCAGAACTGAATTTAATGGGATATGAGCATTCAGGGGTATGGGGGATAGCTCACATCGCAGTGGACGTAATTTAGATTTTAAAAGTGCTACCTCGTCGATTGTAACAAAGGTGAAAGACGTTTTTTCTTTGTTACGTGGACATCGTCTCTTTCAATTATATGGATGAGTTCATTTTCAATATGAAAATACAGATGACACAAAATGAAAATGAACAAAAACACATGACGCATAGAGAATTCACCCTTTTCCATCTTATGTGAAATGTACTTCTTTTCAATTAAATGGATGAGTTCATTGGAAATTTTGAAAATATTGAGCAAATCTACAAAAAAACACACAAAAACATCAAGCATTGAGACATTCGATTTTTTCACAAAGAAATGTCTACCACCAAAAATACACGAAGCGCGAAGCATTAAGAAGCACGGGCGTACCGGTCATGTTGCCTTCTGCTTTGCCACACTGGACCCATTTGCCTCCCTGGTACCTCCAGTGATGCTGGTCGGCCAGAACCACGTCCACGTAGACGTTGTAGTGGGCCGACGGGTCCAGCACGCTGATGTTGAAGCTCAGGAAGGGAAACATCCTCCTACACACACACACACACACACACACACAGAGCAGAAACTATGAAGTCATATTGTAATCAATCGCTGAGAACGTCAAAAGTTTTCCACCAGTCTTTTTTTCCTGGTAATCTGTTAAATAAATTCATACATTCATTGTGAATGTTCATCCCCAGCGGTTTGATCATTCACTGCCCACAACGTGAGACACAACGTGAGACACAACGTAACGCTATGAACTTGTTGAACCATAGTAAGATAAGTCTATAATGAAATCCATAAAGTGTTGTGCTGTATATTTTATTCACCTACTACAAAGAATCAACGAAGGAAACAGGCATACATGAGATTGGACATGTAGCTTGTCACCAGTAACCCATAGTTATGAATAATAACTTCCCCACACATCTCCATGCAGCCTAAACGTCTAAATAGTGCCAGCGGGTTGATTTCCCTGTGACCTGCACATGCCTGCTTTCCCCTCTCCATGTTGGGTTCACCAGCAGGGAAACACAGAGTGGTTGTAATGGGAGAGAGAGAGGGAGAGAGAGAGAGAGAGAGAGAGAGGACTAGAGTGGCTGAATGTTTAATGTTGCTGTTCATAAAAAATACATATCCCAGGAGCGCGACTTATTGCGGGAGCTGTGCTCTGCTGAACTGATTTTGACCACAGAGGCTGTCACTGAGACGAGGTGACCGGGGGGCCAGGGGGTCCCTGTGGGGGCCCAGCATAGGGAATGCAAGGGTAGGGGCCAAGCATGAAGACACTTCTTCGCTCCATCATACACATGTACACAGTAGGCTACACACACACACACACACACACACACATGCATGCACATAGGCAGGCACAAGCATAAGCACATGCAAACACACACAGGCACACACACACACAAACACACGCACACACACATGCAGGCGTGCACAGGCACACACACGCACATAGGCAGGCACACACACAAGCACAGGCAAACACACACAAACACTGTATGTGACAGACACACACATGACAGACACACACATGCATGCTAGACATATGTTGTTTGTGCTTACATATTTATCCGTTTTTATATTTACAAGTTGAACAAGGAGGGAGCACACAGCCCAGATCACATGCATGAGTACGACAGAGATCTATACACACTTACATCCATAAGCACACACACTGCAAGCACTGCAGAGTAAGACGGTGAGTAGCACTTATATTGCACACATCAAAGGCGTTAGTGTTTCTGCTCGGGACCTTCAGCACCAAGAGCCATTTAACACCTTTACAGTACTGGCCCACAAACAGCAGTGTATTGTCATCTACAGTAGTGCATGTGTCAGACACTGTGTTCGCTATGACTAACATTGTTTAGTAAGTGACCTTCTGCCATTGCATTGTATTGCATTGTACCACTGTAACAATAGTATAACTATGGGATGTATATCTTAGTCGCCCTGCCTCTGGTGAGGTTTTTCCACATCACCAAAAAAGAAACCAAAAGTGTTCCATGCCCCGATCTCCTACACAATATGACAAAGTTTTAATTTTCCTCCACTGATATTGTCAGACTTATTGAAACGTGGCCCTTTTATAGGAAATCACAATGCGTGGGGGAGAGGGGGAAACCAAAGCAGCAACCATTATTTGCATGTGAAGAGAGGCCAATAGTGGGTCAATAGTGGAGAGTCAGAAGCTATGGTGAATTGAATGCCACATGCTGATTTGTTGCTTCACAGTCATTTGGAAAGCAGCTCTGAGGGGTCCTTCCATGGTAATATACTACGTTCCAGCACAGAGGAGTATGCCCGCCCCCCCGTCCTACCAGCAGTGTGTTTCACAAGACAGACAAGCTGTGTTTTTCTGTTTTTTCGTGAACTTGAGTAATGAATATAAGCATGGATGGTCCGTTTCACCGATTGGCGACATTTCAAATATCTACGGAGGCAGACAGGCGGGCAAGACAGAGGGGGTGGGGCAAGCTGGTGGATGGAAAGAGATGATGGAAATAAAAAAGGAAAATGAAAGAGAGGACGACGAATGGAAAGAGTTGTGGAGGAGTAGGAGGAGGAGGCGGGTGGTGGTAGAGAGGAGGGGGTGAGAGTTGTTGTCTTGAAGACGCCTGAGTGCCTCCCCAAGCTGATTCATCCGGACAGGATGCTCAGGTTCAGCTTGTGTCTGTGATGAAATCCTGCTAGGCTACAGCTGTTTCTGCTGCTGCACACCAGCAAGGCACATTTTACATTGTGTTTTTTCTCAATGATTGACTGCAAAGCTGACGTCAGATATTATTTTAAGACGTATCTACTAGTTAAGACTGCATCGATGTGCCCATCCAAAGTTTATGAAAGTTCAGCTTCATGCTGTCTAATAATAGAATCTCATATGTGCGTCATGCATGAATATACGGTCAGCCCAATACAGCCTATTTTCCACATGAGATAAGCAAACCAATACACACAAATCTGTGTTGCTCTAGTGATGTTGACTTGAGGAACAATTAGACAGTGGTGGAAGAAGTACTCAGATCTATTACTTAAGTAAAAGTAGTAATACCACACTGTATAAATACTCTGTTACAAGTAAAAGTCCTACATTGAAAATGTTACTTAAGTTAAAGTACAAAAGTATTACCAAAATACACGTACCAAAAGTAAAAGTACTCATTATGTAGAATGGCCCATTTCAGAATAATATATATTATATTATTGGAATATATTTATTGATGCATTAATGTGTTCATCACTTTAATGTTGCAGCTGGGTGGAGCTCATTTTAATATATTTATATATATTGTATATATTACTTTACATACTGCTGGGTAGCTTGTGAATTTCCTCCTGGGGACCAAAAAGCCTTATTGATATAATCATTTCTTTATTGATTATATCTTGTATTGTTAATCTGAATCTGCAGAGTAACTATCTAAAAGCTTTTAATAGAACCTCAAATTTGTACTTAAGTACAGTACTTGAGTAAATGTACTTTTGACAGGACCTTAAATGTAAGCGGAAGCACTTGCACTGCTATCTCTGAAGCTATTAGCAGTGTAGTTGTGTGTGCAAAGCGACCGTATGCACACATAAACAGCTGAACAGGAAGTGATAGGACACAGACAAAACCTTGAAATAATCCCACTTCTGCTTTCACACAAGAGAGAGGGAGAGAAAGTTAGAGAGAAAAGGAGACAGAGATTTGTCCTATTTTAATTCCAAAAAAGATATCTTGCCTCTCCTTGGATATGTATTGATCTGATCTTAAAGATATATATTAGTGAACATATTGTAAACAAACACATTGTGAATTACACAATGGGTTGTGAATTGTGAATTATTGGCTTTCTCTGTTGAATAAGACATTTTGTTTTAATCGTTATGATCCTTATACATCTTGTCCTGTATGTTTATTGCCATCAAATCGTAGTTGTATAAAACGTTTTGCATCTATATTTGATTGTTTGTGTTCTAAAATACTTATATAATAATACTTAAATACTTTTATAATACTTAAATAAGACATACATACACAATTGTATGTACAATTTAAACTTAAACTTAAACAATAGCTACATAACTAGTCAAAATAGTTGTTTTTATGCTGTAGTGGTAAAGAGTAGCTATCACCTTGACTAAGAGTCTGAGTTTCAAGAGCGACTCCTCCACCACTATGGTCTTATAGTAACCACAGTATAGCTTGAAACTCATAATGGTCCCAGTTTGCATTGCACTAGCATGTTTTATTTCCTCTGTGGTCTGGGCCATCTTAAAACAATGATGCATTTATCAATATTATTAGTGTCTTTTCTTTTTTACCTTTAAGCTTATGAGCAGCTGAAACGATGTAATTATATGCTATCTTGTTAATGGTATTTTGTCAGTAAGAAAAAAATCATTATGTATGAAATCGTTTTGTGGTTTTGGGGGAAAATAAAGCTGCTCAGTTTCTTTTCTCAGAAAAGAGACTCTCGATTGATTCCCTTTTACAGTCTAATAGTTACTGGACCGGAGAGACACAGCTTCTTTGACTCATAGTGAATGAGTATGACTCTGATACAATTCCTCTTAGCCTTATGTGTCTGAGCTCTTGTTTATTTGCCCTTGTTTATTCGATGCGCTTATTTGTCTTAGCTCTTGTTTATTTGGTTCACTTATTTGTCTTAGCTATTGTTTATTTTGATTCTCTTATTTGTCTCATTTGTTTAAGATAAAGTAGGTTGCTAACTTATTGCACTCTTACCTTAACACTAGTTATGCTCTTAGTTGCTTGTTTAGGAAGGAAATGCACTCATGATTTCTGGTGACTAGTAGTTTTCTTGCCTACCTATGTTGAATGCACTAATTGGAAGTTGCTTTGGATAAAAGCGTCTGCTAAATGATGTAATGTAATTACGTGTATGTAGATATGTTTTCTTTTTCATTCTTTCTTATCTTATCTTAAATATCGCCCAAAGTCCCAGAAGAATAGTGAGAAGTTAAACTAAAGTTCAATAAAATTGTGTTTTTTAAGCAATTATTGTATTATGATATTGGTGCATGAATAGAAAAGGTAAGTTCTTACATTTGAAACATAGATTAATTAATTACATTTTGTTCAGTTATACATCGGAAAACTGAAACTATTTATTGCGTGTGCATGCACACACACACACACACACACACATACACACACACACATATATCACCATTATTATATGCAATAAAAATTCTGACTATACTAGGGGAAAAACTTGAAAAGAGCAGAACATTTCAGCATCTTGCTGCAGGCCTTGGAAGGCGTGTATTTCAAAGCCCCCAAGCAGGTAGCCCAGCAAACTTCTGACGGTTCATTCTCTTGGTCGACGGGAGCAAAGGCTGAAGAAAGTTTTAAAAAAAAGAAATCCCTGTCTGGACATCAAAGGTACAGGTGCTTCTACCTTCTATAGCACGAGAATCTAAAATTCTGTAGCTTTAGACCCGTCTCCGCTCACCTCTCTCTCTCTTGCTCTCTCGCTCTCTCTCTCTCTCTCTCTCTCTCTCTCTCCTGCTTCTATCTTTCCCCTCCTCTCCTCTGCCTTGTTGCCTGGAGTTTGGATTGCAAAGCCAATAGGTCTTTCTCTACAATCTGTGCAGATCT
>OOFB01031364.1:0-13775 GCA_900323305.1 Trachyrincus murrayi | reverse complement strand
TGAGTACATACACGCACGCATGCACACACACACGTCAGTGCACATGCGCCCATGTACGCATACGTGCACGCACGCTCACACATATGTACACACAAGCGCATGCACACACTCATATGTACACACACACACACACACACACACACACACACATGTACAGACACACATGTACACACACACATGTACAGACACACATGTACACACACACACACATATATTTACCCACACACATGCGCATACACACACATTTAGCGGGGGGGTTTCTGCATCAGCCAACATGTCCGCTGTACCACAGTCGGATGTAGGTCACGGCGATGTGCAAAGAGAGACGAGCAATAGTAAACGGAGGGGAATGTGGAAAAGGCTTTGGTTATGACATCGTGTCTGAGCGGCAGTCACATCGCAGCCTGCCAGCAGCCCAGAGGAAGTGTTTAACCCCAGGATGCTGAGCCCCCGCAGGGATGACAATGAAGGTGATGCCACCTATCAAAGATGAATTACTGCTCTTGCATCTCTTTCTCCATCTCTCTCCATCTCTGTCGCTCTCTCTCTCTCTCTCGCTCTCTCTGTCTCTCGCTCTCTGTCGCTCTCTCTCTGTCTCTCGCTCTCTCTCTCGCACGCCTTTTCTCTCTCCATCTCCAGCTCTCTCGCTTTCTGTCTCTCTCTCTCTAAATGCAAGTCCCACTCGATTGCTTGTATTTCCTCTCCTTTCCATTTATCTCTCTTTTTTCTCTTTTCTTTCGGCCCCTGCTATGCTCAACTATGTCCTCTATGTTCTCTATAGCCGGTCCAAGTCCCACCTCTGCACTGATCACAACATTGGTACTCTGTGCAGTGTGAGGTCAGCCATGCTCGGTGTAACTGTAGACACCAACGTCTGATATATCCGTGGCGGTAAGCACCCCATTGCCCCCTGAGACCCGGAGCGGCGAGGAACTCTAGCTGGGGGTGCATTAAGTAAGGCGAGAGGATGCCACTGTGTATTGTACGCTCGGCAGACTGTTTTCCTTGTCTGTAACTGTATCTGTTATCGGCTTAATAGCGCCTGAATGACTGTCGTGTCTTGTGTTCTTTTTGATAGAGATTTTATGTTTTTTGTCCGCTTGTCCTCGTAACTCTCCAGAAGGACTCTATTTGCTGTCATTGGATGTGTCTGTTGTAAAGTTAAACAGTCTGCTGCAATGGCTTGTATTGCGGCCGCACATCGATGTCCTCATGCATGCCTCTGCCTTTCGGGATTTGTTTTGGGTAGAAAGAATATCCAGTTCTGCATATAAATCATATCTTAATGATGGTCAGGTTAACATTTTTTTAAATAGTTTTGAGACTACCCCGGAATATATCTCACCTAAAGCGGAACAAAATGGATGTGATTTCTTTCTTGGTTGTTGTTCATCTAAATGCATCATGTGGCAGAATTTATCTTGAGTCTACGACGTCCTTTCCCAGTGTCCCATTAGGGTTTTCTTTACCATCATCACAGGTGTCAAACAAACAAGATTTATTTTGCAGATTACAAATCGAGCATTTTCATGTAGCTCGTGTTCTTCAACCCCCTCCTATTTAACATTGCACATGCATCACGAAAGGCATGCCAGTCATCATTATTTTTCTCTCCTATTTTGAAATGCAAATCTGAGGCCGTCTGGGGGGTATGTCAGTCACACTGGATTTGCAACTGTGCACGGACATGCACTGCTGAGAGGTGAATGTTATAGCAGGCCTGCTGGTTCTTCTTTTATATATATATATATATATATATATATATATTTGCATGCGTGTTTTGATCAGGCCTCTGGCAGCAGTCAAACAACCATTTGTAAGTCTTTATTTTTTCTTTCTTTTGGTTTTTGCTCTGTATTGTTTCTGGTCCGAGTCATGATCAGAACATATTAAAAGGAAAGAACAAACTGGGAACCATAGACGGCTGATTTGCATACAAATTAAACTAAACATTGACATAATTAACCTTGACACATTGACGAAATATATATATTCATCTATCTATTAATCTATTTGACTGATTATCAGATCATTAGATATATTGCATTAAATTGCAATAGTATATTGCATTAACGTATATTGTGTTAAATGTGCTAGTATTGTCTATATGAGCTGCCAAGTATTCTTTTTATAATAATCTTAAACTTAAACAAATACTCTACCAACCATTTCAGCACTAGTTTAGTTCGCTCTCATACTTTAATTTGACCAATGCAAGGAAGCTTTAATACTTCCTTTCTCAAAGTCTTCCCTCTGTTCTAAAAAGGTCGTCACCGGTCTGCTTTTTAGGCGTATTAAGGGGTTGTTCCCCGTCGTCGCAGGAGGTTTAGCGAAAAGCCCACAGAGGAGTCAAGCTGTATCTGGAGTTCAGTACACTCACCGCTTAACAGTCCTGGCTCTGAGAATAATTAAGCTGAAGAGGGACTTGGGGGACTCGAGGTATGGGGGTTAAGCATAGACGGTTTTAAATAGAACGACCCACTACCTAAAGAGGTTGCTGCGACCTGAAGTAGCAAAGCACCATTTTTGGTTTCACCTATTGCTCTGATAACAGGTTATAATAGGATGTTGTGGGAACGAATGATAGATCTATACTTTTGTATTATATGGGGTGAGCAGTATAACCCCATGTTATTACTAGCTAGTGTGTATTCACTCTTTAAATGCCAAGTGATGGAGTACATTACGCTACTACTATTGGTGTGTGATGAACTGTCACTTCTTGCCTTGGCTACAGGATGTTATACAAATGCATCTTACAATACCGTGATTGCAAGTGTGAAACGAACCACCTACCTGACCTACCTTGACTCGAGTGACGGATATGAAAAGGTTGTGGTTTGTGGTCTGATTGAGTGTGTGTTCCTGTGTTTTATTTTCTTCTGTGAGATTCACAAATGATTGCTTGCATTTCATATTTCCGTCGACTGTTCCGTTATTGGTCTATTAGTTTAAGTAGACGCAGTAGTACTAAACACGGAGTGGACTATTATTCGCAGTTGTCTCACGCACTGTTTAAATTATAACACAATTGCTGCCATTACGCTGTAAGATGTCGCAGCACCTGTTCTGTTGCGCTTACCACAATTTCTCATTTGTTCTCTCTGCTATTATCTGGCTCTCTCTCTGTGTAACTCATAAACGTTACTGTTCAAGCCAGTCCCTCTCTTTAAGTCATTCACTCCTAATTATCGTCCTGCAGGCAAGTGATGGAGTACATTACGCTACTACTATTGGTGTGTGATGAACTGTCACTTCTTGCCTTGGCTACAGGATGTTTTATTAGTAAACGGTTTAAATATAATGGGTCATTCGGTGGATGCTTTTATACAAATGCATCTTACAATACCGTGATTGCAAGTGTGAAACGAACCACTAACCCTAGCAGTGTTAATGTCATAATCTACCATTGAGCTGGCCAGGCCCAGCATCAACCAGTTACTATACTGACTGCAATGTATTCCGAACCAATCTTATTGAACACGTTTAAATCCGCAGAATGTATTTAGTTTTTGTGTTCCGACGAAGTAAAAAAAATCTATCCTAAACGTGCATTTTTAAAAAAGCGTGACCTACCTTGACCTACCTTGACTCGAGTGACGGATATGAAAAGGTTGTGGTTTGTGGTCTGATTGAGTGTGTGTTCCTGTGTTTTAAACGTGGACTATTATTCGCAGTTGTCTCACGCACTGTTTAAATTATAACACAATTGCTGCCATTACGCTGTAAGATGTCGCAGCACCTGTTCTGTTGCGCTTACCACAATTTCTCATTTGTTCTCTCTGCTATTATCTGGCTCTCTCTCTGTGTAACTCATAAACGTTACTGTTCAAGCCAGTCCCTCTCTTTAAGTCATTCACTCCTAATTATCGTCCTGCAGGCAAGGGGCCTGTTAACATTTAGCCAACCTCCTCTTCCTCTTCCTCCTCCTCCTCCTCCTCCTCCTCCTCCTCCCCGTCTTCTCCTTCACTGTTTACCTCCACCTCTTTCTCTCAGCTTTATTTTTTTTAACTCCATCCTTTTTTGTCTTTTATCGTATCGTCGATGCTTTCTCCAGACGAGTCGCCCGAGTGTCCTTTTGCTGGGAGACATTCATTTCTTGTTCTTCTTCTTTTTCATTTAATCTCTCTCTCTCTCTCCCTCCCTTATCTTTCATTTCTCTGGTTCTCACCAGACTAGCCGGGCGTCTTCTGCCCACGGTCCCCCCATCTGTGCCACAGATTTGTTTTACAGCAGTTAGTGAAGCGTGCTTCCTGATCGCTGCCAGGTGAAGCCCACCGACACGCACGCACGCACACACACACACACACACACACACACACACACACACACATTCATGCATACACAGTACACACACACACACACACACACACACACACATATGCAGGCACACATACACACGCTTACAGACATGCACACGCATGCACACACATGCACGCTTACACACACATGCACATACACAAATGCAAACACACAAGCGCACACACACACACACCCACACACATACGCACATGTGCGCACACAGCGTCGTCAGTAGAGCATGTAGGTGGCATTTTGTGGCTGCTTTTGTGTGTCGGCTCCCTTGTTGTCTTTGTTTTTAGCGTGGCGCTCCGCAGCCTCGTTCTACCTTCCAGCGGTTAAATGACAATTTTCCACCAGGTCACCTTTTGACCCCCAGCCAGCGGTGTACTGTGACGGCATGTCCAAACTGCTACAGCAGAGCATTATAACCCCACCTCCCCCTACCCTACGGCCACGCTGAGCTCTCTCTGGGACTGCTGATAACAGCTGGCTGTGTGTGGAAGTGAGCCTGCGTTAACACGCATCAGTCCCTCCGTGTCAGGGCTATTGCCCCACCTAGATGCCTCTGCACCCTGCTGCCCCCCCCCCCCCCCCCCCCCCCCCCCCCCCCCCCCCCGGCTTGCCCCAGGGTCAGTGCATGAGCCGTGGCCTCCTTGTGTGGGCCCACAGTGGGTGGCCTGGATGTCTTGGCATATACGAAGGAGAGAAGGGGAGGCAACCCACTGGGTCTGGACTCAGGGCTGCTGCTGCTGCTGCCAGATGCTGGCCGCGGAGGACCAAGGGCCATAATTAAGACATGGGAGGAGGAGGGATCACCCAGGAGCCTGCCACTTCTGCTCCGGTGTGCTCCTCTCAGGAACCCCGCTCCAGTGCTAAAAGCTAAAAGCTGGGGGAACACATCATTACCCGCCGCGGGAGAGGAGAGCCCAGAGCTCCGGTGTCAGGCAATTTAATGGCTCACTTGTTTATTCTCCTCTCGCTAAGCCATTAGGCTGAAAGATGCCAACGTGTCCGTGTGAGATTGTGTTGGAGCAATCTCATGTTAAATGACAAGCATAGGCCGTACAGTCTGTTGGAGGAAAGTGAAAAATATACTTTGCGATACCCTCTTTTTTTTTCCTACTCTGTCAGCAATTGCGAGATTTGCCAAGATAAATAGACTTGATAAGTTCCCTTGCACAAATAACAATCATGTTGAATAAACACCAGGCCCCGGTAGTCTCTTTATTTTGACCTGTAAATGGGTTCTGATTCGGGTCAATGATACGAGTAAACAAACAAAATAAAATATGTGTTGTTTATGAATACAAATGTACGTTGCACTGTTAATACCAAGTGGGACGCGGCAGCATTTATTGGTTTGGTTCCTGTTTGAATCTGGTGTGTGTGTGTGTGTGTGTGTGTGTGTGTAATTATATCTCAGCTTCCTAAATTTTACCTTTCTGTTCCCTCTTTCAGGGTCCTCTTGCATGCTGGATGGCACATGGACACACGACAACAATAGTGTTCAGGTGAGTGTTTTCATCGGCCGCCACATTATCACATATTATTATCGCTACCCTCCTAACGTCTCCCTCTGTCTACAGGCCAGGCCCTCCAGCCTAGCGGTGGGCAGAGCTGTCTGTGTGTGGGTGGACCAGCTCACCAGGGCCTCTATGTGAGTCTGGCCCGATGAGGTCCACCATGAGGCAGTGGCGGCGGCTGGGGCTCGTGTTGATGCTGGCGTGGGCCCTCCTCTTCCTGGCGCTCCTCTCCTACTTCCTGGACGCCCGCGTGGATGAACCCCTGGCCTCCGTCGGCTCCTCGCTCTCCCTGCACCCGGACACCCGTCGCCTGGCTTCCATTCAGGCCTCCCATCAGCAGCAGCAGCACCAGGCGGTCGTGGGTTTGAGACCCAACCCGACCGCCACGCACGCCGCGAGCCCAGAGCCCCCCCCGGCCACCGCCGGCTCGCCGGCCCCGGGGTCCAGCCTGGAGGCGGGCCAGAACCCGAGCAGCGGGCCTTACGCCATGTACGCCAGCCAAGAGGCCAACCGGGAAATGGACTACCTGGACCCCCAGAGCCTGGCCGCCTGGTCCTCCTTCGGCACGGAGAACGTGGGCTCCCACTCCTACCCCGTCACCCACAGCCGCGAGAGAACGCCGCACGCCACAGAGAGCCGTGGTCGAGGTGTAGAGGAAGAGGAGGAGGTGGGACAGGAGGAGGAGGAGCAGGACGAGCAGCAGGAGGAGGCGGATGACCGAAAAAGGAACAGGCCAGGGGGGCGGGCCGGAGGGGACTCGACAGACCCGGAGGAGCACTACTTCCTGAAGTTCGGCTCGGTGGTTCAGAGGTTGTGGCGAGGCCGCGTGTCTGCCGGCATGCTGAGCCCGCGGCTGCAGCGTGCCATGAAGGACTACCTGGGTGCCAACAAGCACCGTGTGGCCTACACGGGCCACCGCAGGCTCGGCCAGAGCCCCAAGGAGCTGCTGTGCGAGCTGAAGGCGCAGGCCAGGCTCCGGACGCTGGACGGATCCGAGCAGCCCTTTTCGTCTCTGGGCTGGGCCCGGCTGGTGCCTCCGCACACCCTGGAGCAGCTCTACCAGCGGCAGGGCCAGAGCAGCTTCAAGACCTGCGCCGTGGTCACCTCGGCCGGGGCCATCCTGCACTCAGGGCTCGGCAAGGAGATCGGTGAGTGCAGAGCGCCGGTGCAATCTTGACCAAATCAAATATCGCAATTTTATTTAAAGGTACAATATGCATGAGTTGCTATTTCAAGCTAGCTCCAGTCTACATTTTGAAAAAGAACCCCACTCTGCTCCTCACCCCTCCCTCTCCCTACTCTCCCCAAACCCTGCAAAAAAAAGCGAGGCTCGCTGAAAAAAACGTAACATGAGATTTCTCTACGCTGCTGCAGAGTCGGAGCAATTAGCCTAGATCCCTGTAGCCTTAAAGGTAGCTTCTACATGACAGTATGTGTTTAGAGCACAATTCTAACTGAAAAATGATGTACATATTGTACCTTCAAGCTAATAACCTGATTAATGAATGAAACAACATTCTATGAGTCAATATTAATTGCACATGCTGGGAAATTTGATGAACAATCGCAACGATCATCGATTAATAGCGTACGATGTAAGTCAAGCAGGGCTGTTGACTCACTTAACTCGCTAATAATGTAAGGATCACTTTACTGCATGACGGAACAACGGTGAGAGGAGCACAAGACTACCCCTCATGCTATTTCACGTTATGATGAAGACTTTCCAGTAGCTATCCGATTTCTATGATGTCAGCATATTGACGGCTAGGAGGATTAGAGTGGATGAGGTCATACATGAGATCATCAACTGAAGAGAAGGCATTAGAGTGCGGGGGGACATGAGCCGATGACATCATTCAGGACTTGTGTACAGTAGCTTAACGATTATTTCAACCGTCAATTTAATAGTTGAGTCTATAAAATATAACAACGTAGGGTCTGGAATGTGTTTGCTTTGTCTGACGAACTTTGCCCATTCATGATTGAGTGGACACAGCGATTTGTAGCAGAAAAGCGAAACGATTCTGAGCATTTCTGAAGCAATAAGAAACACGGGTGAATCGATTCATTTTATCGATTAGTCGAATTGAACGACTAATCGATCGACCCTTTCTTCGCAGTCTTGTCATGTCTCAAATTATCTGAGCCTGCGTTTTTTTCTTCTTTGTGGAAGGCCTTCATCTCTCACTGCAGTAAATGGACGGGGCTTTGCTTATGTTCGCCGGCCGTCCGCATATGAATAATGCAGACAATCTTCCCAGATAAAAATGCTGTAGGAAGGAGTGACACATCTTCCCCCACCGGCAGGAAGGTGGCCGTGTTGGACCACGTGGCTAGTTTATGTCGTAGCATATATAATGGGTACTGGGGGGGGGGGGGGGGGGTTTGGGGAGATAATATAGGCCTATCTGTTGTTCTTCAAAGACGCTTGGCAGCTCCTGGGAGAACAGAGCGAGTGTGAACTCAGTGACAGATGGCCCACTAGCAGAAAAAAAAGAAAAAAGTCTCCTCCTGTAACCAATCTTGCCGGCGCCTGAAAACATATCCAGCCTCGTGTCGACATCTCTTTCGGGGGAACCGTTTGCCCCAAAGCTGGCGCTGGCCTTCATTTGAAGCCTCGGGGCATGCAGGGATGTATATGTACCCTCTTCCGTCGCTGACGCTAGGCTAACACAGTGACACCGTAAGTGCTCTCGCTCGGCGCTCTAAGTGCACCGGAGATTTTTTAAATTAAACGGGGACACACTTGATGACCTCACTTTATTGCACCAATCACTTCCTGTTCGCGCGGGTGTCGGGTGTCGATGATAAACGCCGCCAATTAAACGCTTTGTGGGTCAAACACGTACGCGCGCGCCAAGCATCGCTCCCCGGAGCCCAGACGGGAGTGCGGTGGTTAGCGTGACTATTAAGCAAACTGTCTGCCTGGCTTATCGGAGGAAAGGGACCTTTTTGTGCACTTACAGTTCCGTGCACGTTATTGGAAAAGAGTGGATCTGAGGTCACGGCTCACACCGGCTCACACGGTCTCTCCATCTGTCTCCGATTGCGTATCAAAGGAGAACAGGCGGCCGCTGAGACACCGCGTTGACTTGTTGTCATGGTGTCGTGTTGTTTTCGTCACCTTATCTATGCTCTACACCACCCTGCTTTTTTTTTGTTGTTGCTCCAAAAGCGTACATTTTTGTGACTCTACGATGGATCTTGTTGATCCCTTGTTATCAAAAGAGCAGGAGAAATGAACATCGCCTTATTAGGGGAGAAGTCTTTTGGACAGAAAGCTCATTAGGTATTCACCGAGGCCAATATTTCAATATTTCATACAGAGTCCTAAAGTAAAGAGCAAAGGCACATGTGGAAACATGCTGTCAAGATGTCTCTAAAGGAGATAAAAGAGTGTAAGTCCTACATAATCATTCTAACAATCACAAAATAAAAGCCTACGTCTACTGATCGCACATGACTAATATGGCATCCATTTGTCATACGGCAATTCTGCAAAGCTCAACAACAACAAAAATGAACCATTCTAACCACATTATATATAAACTAATGCTAGGGGAAAACAAAGCGGTGACAGTGCAACGGTAGAGATGATGCAGTGGAGAGCGGCCTAAGCAGAGCGAGCTGGATAATAATTGAGTAATAATAATACGTGGCGTCTGTGAGGGCACGCCCTGTGGTTGGGGAAATTCCTCCCATTGGCTGGCAGCAGAAACGTAGCCAGCCAGTGCCATCGTCATGATGCAAGAACTCCTGGGGAAATGTTTTTATTTTTTGCTGATCTTGTACTTGGCGGGATGGCAGATTTGTAATAGGATAATTTGTGTGGGGATAACTGACTTAACATTCTCCAGATTAGTCTAAAGCAGGAAATCCTGCAATGATCCCAGCCAAGTCTGTCTGTCATTAGGTCTACAGCCCCCTATAGCCATATAAAGGATGAGTTCATTATTACTGGGAAGTAATGAGCTATTTAGCCCTTTCAGTTTACAGTTTTGCAATGGTCGTTTACTGCCCTCCTGTGGCCGTTGAGAGAATAGCACACTTCCCAGATTGAAAAAGCTAAAATAATTATCCAATAAAAATCACATGTGAACACACTATTATACGTAATGTATAATACATTAACATTTTATTGGTATTTTTTAAAACGATCTAAGCCTTGAATCCCTCCAATTCTTTCTTATGAATTATTCATGTGTATCATTGTTTATTTATCCTTGAAGTTGAAATGCAGGAGGTTTGTCAAGGTTTGATTTGACATGCATGATTGACAGTTTCAGTAGTGATTGCACAGAGGCAAGCAGTAGCATCTACATCGAAAGCAGGGGTATATACTCATCATGCTGACAAAAACCTGCCTTCCCCGGCAGGATAAAGATGTGAGCAACAGCGCCTCCATTGGTTGTCTTGGATCGCCAGTAGAGGGCGCTGTGACTCCATTGTCTGTCATTTCTCATGGCCTGTTACACTATTCATTTGTCCCTCAAAATCTTTTGTTGAGGCATAGTGATGTGTTTATTCGAATTGATTCCACGATTCATCACATAATATTTACTCTAACTTCTTATTTTTTAGATAGTTCTTCAATGGTCTTTGGTAATTTGCTTTACACCTTCCTGTAGGCCTACACTTATTACTACACACTTTCCAAGAAGTTACAAAGAAACAGAGGGACTGGGGTGTTTTTCTGGATGTAGCAGGGTTGGGTCATCTGTCTGTATATTATTAAATGTGTCACACACATATATAGCTCTAGCTTTTATAGCTAGCTCTGTGTGGGCATTTTGAATGAAGGTGATTCTCGTTGGCCTCTCCTTGTTTCATACTGGCTACAGTGTTAACTTATGGAAGGATAATTCATGCAGGATGAAACAATATTGATGACACCTTACTTCTGTGACCTTTTGTGAGATAGTTTGTCAATTGGGACATTTTTCTTCGTTTGGATTATTCTATGAATGCGTCTATGAATACCTTAATTGCGGTTTGTTTTCTCATTTGCCTCCGGCTAATTACCGCTCATACCTACAGTATATTCATAGCGTATGCAATTTACATTAACCTTGGATCGATCTCCTGTCTCACAAATGCACGTGGCAGATTTCGCCCATATGAATACCGTATAGAATTTCCCTTGGTTACTTATTGCAAATGCTTTCATATCGGCCCTCTGGTGATCATATGGATTACACACAAACTCGGAGGGGGAGAGGGGTATATACGGTCACTGTCTCAAGGTCAAGCCAGTGGACATGTAGACCCCCATGCGTTGGGTGTATAAAACAACACGTGGCAGTGTACAGTTGGAGGGTTGATGGGGTCGATGATCCCGTGTCTGAATGTCATTCTCCTGCCGTTAACACGGGACCAGAGAGACAGTGATGAAGAAGGCTTGGTCCTAATACCTGCAGATCATCCATTCTAGTGTCAGATCCCCCCTGCAATGGCCGTGTTCTTCCTCTTCCCCTTCCTCTTCCTCTACATACCGGGCCTGAGGTTCAGCGGCCGGATCGATCTGTGGCCCGGAAGATGACATGTTTTCATGTCCTGTTTTTTTCTTTGTTTTCATCATTACGATGAGCATCAATCAAAGTACAGTGTAGACCCCGTGAGGAGATCTCACCCCACTCCTCCTGTAAACTATATGATTGACCTGTAATGGATGGACGTTTTGTAATATTTCATATTTAATATAGACTATCTACTGTATGGCTGCGGTGTCTCTTCACTTACAAGAGTTCAATACTAGGGGGCGTCATTTGTAGAGAATGGCTCATGATCATAGCGACTGACCTACTGCTAAACATACGTCTAAACTTCGCCACGATCCAATCGGTGAATAACTAAACTAACACATTTTTCCGTGCAGTTATTTCATAGGTTCTATAGATATCTACGACTAACGTAGAACTAACGTCAACATCGTCCTAAGACGCGTAAAAATGCAGCGTCAAACACAAGTTATTCCTGTTCTTATGGGTTTAATACTCATTGAATATTGAAAAATAATGACGTTGTGAAGATAACATTCCAATCCTTTTCAACGCTGTTCTGTTCCTGTGACCCGCAGATAGCCACGACGCAGTGCTGCGCTTCAACGCTGCTCCGACCGAGGGCTTCGAGAAGGACGTGGGCAATAAGACCACCGTTCGCATCATTAACTCGCAGGTGAGTTCCTGGAACGGTTTGGTGACGAACAGCGTCACAATGACTGAACGATTCTCGACTCGCTTGACGTTCTTCGGTTTCTCCTTGAAACTCCTTGAAGCTGTTTTTGTCTGCCTTTACAAGATGGCTGCCTTTACAAGATGGCTGCCTTTACAAGATGGCTGCCGCGGGGTGTGGCGGAAAATTCCTTTATTTATTGCACTCTAATCCACACATACTAGTCTAGACCTTTCTCAGGGCTAGGGCTCAAAGTAAGGATTATCTTAATATTATTTGATTATCCTTGGAATTATTGCAATGATGAATCGTTGGAGAACAAATCCAAAGGAATGCAAAGGAGAACAAAACAACAAAGAAAAAGAAGAAAAATGTTCAAAGCATATCAACAAGCATATGGTGTCAATCAATGAAATGAGAGAAAACTACTTTTCATTTGATGTGAATATTATATGTATTATGTTTTATGTATGAAGGAACATCCTCCAGAGTGTGTTGCTTCAGCCCACATGATCTTCAAAAACCAAATCCCCAAAGCCTTCGACTTTCTGAAACCAACATTTGTGGGCAACAACATTGCACACAGAGATAGTTAAATGGCTGACGTTTTCATTTATTGGGCCAATGGTTGCGTACAGAAATCCAGTTTCAGAAAGAGTCCTTGAACGATTAACATCCAAACATGACGACTCATGTCTCATGTCTGAATTAATAGTCAAGTTCTAACTTGAAACATTTAACAGCAGAAGTGGAAGACGAGACTTCACATACAGATGTGATGAAGTAAATAACAATTGTGAATTGGAGAACTTTACGACCACTCATTCAAATTACAACAAGACAATAAACAATAATAAACCAAAGCCTCCTAGTAGTAATTCTGTTTCCTGTTTCGGGATAGGGTTGACCCTTTTATATATTGACCTTAACGCTTTCCATTATCATTTTGTAGATCCTGGCCAATCCTAAGCATCAATTCAGAAGCAGTTCTCTGTACAAGAATGTAACTCTGATTGCATGGGACCCTGCGCCTTACACAGTCAACTTACACAAGGTAGGTAGCTCGCACACATACACACGCACGTGCACACACACACACACACACACACACGTGCACGCACACACACACACACACACACACACACACACACTCTCACACTCTCACACACACACACACACACACACACACACACACACACTCACACACACAGACGAGTGTAATATGCAATGAGTGCAATATATATTGGATAATCAGTGTGACCTGGTGGCAAGGTCAGCTGCATGAAGCACTACCTGGGTAGCATCTTTGCAATTCCAATGAGCAACGTGGAAACAACACACATGGAAAGGTTACGATCATTTGACCGCGTGCCAAACCCACACCAACACCGACAAGCACATTACAGCGTATCAGACAACAACTTCACATCCCCTCCTCCTACGCCCGTCCTGTACTTTTACACGTACTATTCACGTGTTTTCTTTGTTCTTTTTAGTTTTTATACACCTGTGCTGCCCTTGAGCTGCCCTTGAACTGCCCGTGTGATTCTGTGCCAGCCCCCTGCGCCTGCACCGTGTAGCCACGCATGCACGTGTTGGGATTGATGGACTCCTCCGCTGCATCCGGCAATGTTTTCTTCTGGCCAATTTCTCCTCCATATTTCAGCCTTCCGCATTTAGAGAGCACCTCATTTTCTGGCTTTTGCATCCGTCAACTGGCAGTGGAAAGCGTGTCCTGTGTTGCGCCCCCCCCCCCCCCCCCCCCCCCCCCCCCCC
>OOFB01031362.1:863-19761 GCA_900323305.1 Trachyrincus murrayi | reverse complement strand
AAAGTCCCCCCCCCCCCCCCCCCCCCCCAACCCAACATTCCACAAATACCAAAGAATGTCATTATCTATGGTGAACAATAGCCAATTGAGTTAGTAAAATATACAGAATATTACAATGTACATTGTCTATCATCAAAAGGGAGCTGCTGAAGGGAGAAAGGTTGAGTCAATCAGGAATTTAAACAGAATAAGGATTATTTACGGTTTGGTTGCCGGGTGAATAAACACACTTACAGGTACGGCCACGAGAGGTGGTGGAGGCTCTGGCGGCAAGGAGCCAAAGTGCTTCATCAGTTTCTTCCGCTGAGCCAGATTCATACTAGCGACACAAACCTGCGGACCTCTGCTTTGGACCTCACACGTACAAACCACCACCAGCGATGGACCAACAGGTCAGAACATGGCTGTATGAGCCCGTCTAAAAGATGATCACCAAAGTCTTACAGTCCACAAAACCCATGCAAATACAAAAAAAAACAAGCTATGGCCTATATCCCTGCTCCCAGCCAGGAGAGAAACGTAATATCCAGGATTCTGCCATAACGCACAAATTTCTCCATCGCAATGTGAACCAACACACTGCCAGTCCTGTGTGTGTCAGTCTGTAGTTGTGATAGCTGGTAGTCTGTCCCGGGCTGCTGGCTTGAGGTTTGTGCCTCCTGGTGTCATGGTTACGTAGGGGGAATGAGAACAGTGGACCATTAATAATTGACAGGGGGTAGGGTCTGCTTACTGAGTAAAGTTTCAGGGTTCCCTATAAAGTCACACACAATGCTATGGCATTGAGAATAGCTCTGGTGTCAAGCGGGAGTCTGAGTGCATGTCCTAGAGGGCAAACTTCGGGTGCGAAACAAGTGTTTGCTGTCAACTCTGTAATCATTTAAGTGCCCTGTACAGTACACAACATATATAGTTTGGTCCTTTACACTGGCTTGTACAGATCTGGGAGCTGGTGTGGTACTACATATGGTGGTACTAACACACCTGCCACCCGCCAATTACTGATAAGTTTGACCATTTAGCAGTTACAAAAATTCAGGGTTACATATTGGCCAGTCGATTTTTCTACTCAGGCAGGTAAAAAGACTAAAAGTACATTTTGGACCTGTGCAATATACACTGATAACAGTAGCCGATACAGTGTTAGTTGTTTACTCCGGCTGTGTTCAGAGTATGAAGTCTGACAGGGTTAATATATAAAAAGGGCCTGACCGCACGTTGGCAGTTCTGCTGTCCAACAGCTGGCCTGTAGACTGGGCCTCCCTCACTGAATCATTAATACGTTGGGGGAAATAATAATAAGCTCAAATAATTGAAAGTAACATAAAAGGTGCACTGGGGAAAATGCGGTTGCATAAGTAAATACTAGCAGGCCACTGAGGAAGCTAAGGCGTGTCTCTTAGATAAGGGAACACGTGATAACTAATCACTCAGACATTAACTTTGTGCATAGTCCAACTATGAAGCAAACATGTTCATCTCTATACAAAGAAACTCACGGCTGTTGAGCTTCCAACATGCAAAACACGTGTTTTCCTAACACAAGCCGTCTTATATTTGGTTATCCCTAAAGTATTTTCCAAGTCGACCTTTGACCATGATTGAAAGAGCCTTATGATGACAAATGATTACAAATTGTGTGTTTTGAGAGAAGTGACTGAAAGCGAGCACAAAGGGTTAAAGATAATCCTAACCCATGGGTTAAAGATAATCCTAACCCAGGCAGGACCAGAAGTGGATTACACTAGACAGCTTCTAGCTTACACTCACAACTGTCAACTTCACTTGGGTGTACATGGCGCAAAACTCACTTCTCACCCACACCGACTCTACCCTGTGATACTCATCTAACACACACACACACACACACACACACACACACACACACACACACACACACACACACACACACACACACACACACACACACACACACACACACACACACACACACACACACACACACACACACACACACACACACACACACACACACACACAGAGTAAACTGCAGTGATCAATAACTCCGTGGGGATCCCTTAAAGGTACACATACAAAACTACAGCAGGAGTATCTTTACAGCCGAATACCTCGGACTGATATACGCAGGTATTTAGGTATGCAGAGTCGAAACTATTGTGAAACTTTCTTTGAGGCAAGCAGAAACCTGCCTGTGTGGCAGAACCAGAAAGGTGAGACCAGGGGAGCGGGGCTCTTTATGGTAGGGACCCCCTCCTCGGGCGCGTGCGCGTGCTCGTGCACAAATACACATTCTCGTACACAAGTCCACGTTATGTCATATCTCAAATGTAGCAACGAATCTAAAGCCACGTCTAATTTAACAGGATATATGATTCTGCCAAATGTACCTTTTTGTCTGTTTGATAAATAATGGCTAAACGCCTTTACAACAAAACGTCATATCTTTAACTAACTGACAAATAAGCTACTTCCTTATATTTCACTTTTCCATTTCAATGTGGCACTCCCTATTTTAAATTTCTTAGCCAACGTTACTATAGGGGCCTACCTGTATTTTTTTGTAATGTCCAGAAGACTGTCCAAATGATCAAGCAGCTTACTCACTCCTCTCGAAAACACATTACGCTGACAAATGATAGAAGTGTTTAAAGTTGTTCATTCTACCTGTAGACCAGGGGGCGTGCCTTGTAGTGGTGACGAGGCCAGGTGAGTTTCATAACGTCATCACGTAGGCAGCGCAACTATTATAATGAAGTAGGCCTGCATGCACACGATGCACACTGATTTTTTAAGGAATATTCGTTTTGCTCCGTTTTCTCATTGTAATTGTATAATGAGTTAACAATTCGTTTACGAACACATACGAAATATCTGTAATTTCTGTATAGTGTGCTGCAAATATCTGTTGCTAATGATGGCATATACAGCAGCTGGCTACTGGCACGATACTGGCCCCCAGTGTTTCCTTTTGCTTGTCTCCACGTCTTTGATAACACTACTCCTGTTTGTAGTAGTGTAGAAGTTGGTTGAAACAGCATAAACTGATCTAGATTGGATTATTCCTCAATGTATTTTCCACCGTTTACTATGTCCAGATGATGATTGTCAGTGTGTTATCAGTTTTACTTCTCATGAACCCTGATTTTTGCCTTAATTCAACCATTCATTTGTATTTTTAACCTGATATTTTGCTTTCACTGAATGCCTGGCCACTGGTACAGCTAGGCTTCTGGAAGGAGGGATCCCTTCTTCTGAGGTTTCGTCCCACTGGGTTTTGGAGTTTTTACTTGCCCTAATGTTTATATAACACCTTCGGTGTTATATAAACATTCATTTCAATGCTGTACATCTGCTTCATATTTATAGTAAATAGGCTGACAACTGCAACAAATTATCACCTGGCAAACCAAAATATGTTAAGAATGTAGAATTTCAAAGAAGATAGGGAACTATTTCCACAATCTTGAAATGTTTATTTGTTTACAAAGATAAGATTGCAATATGATATATTCCTTCCTTTTATGAGTAGAAAACTTTTAAAAGAATTAGTCGAAAGGCACAATTTTTTACAATACATACATTTCGATCTAAATTATAAATATATAGAAAAACAAAAACACAACCCAGAATAAAAGTGCTGAACACAGTTGCTGAACAGTTTTTTTTACAGAAAAAAATAGTCTTTGTTTAAAAATACATACAATCAGTAGCATGTTTTTGTTTCATTTTTTTGTTAGCAATAAATTATTTGAATGTGAAGACATTTATATAATATGCAGAAGGTGGGGAAACAGGGATGTCGGTTACAGTATACAAGAAGCAATTCTTCAGGTCAGGAACACAAGCTTGCAACTCTCAATCATAACCAACACGACAACAGTAACTTGATTATGTCATTCTTAGTGCAAAATTATACAAAAAAATGGCAAAAATGCCAAACTACACTGGTTAACAAAGTAACAGGGTTCTTAAAAATGTAGTATTTTGTCTCAATGTAGGTCGACATCCAAGACGCGTAAAGCTTTAACTCTGAAGTCAAACTTAAAGCAACAGAAAGGAAATCCTTTGTTTACTTTTTAATATTAAAATGGATGAGTTAAAATTAAGCACTAGAAATAAAATATCAAATAATCTGGGCCATATCTAGATGATAACTTGTGTCTGAGACTTTGTGGTGAAGTCAATGTAAAAAATTCAGCCTAAACACCTGGGACCTCTTAGTGAAATCCAGGTGCAAATAATCTTTAACAAGAATTAGTTAAGATGAAAACAAAGAATACAAATAAAGAGAGGGAAATGGTGCGGAAATAGTTTTCCTTAAAACAAAATAAACTCCATTTTGTGGCCCTAGGAAGGCATAATCATTTTTAACCAGACATTTTCACAAACAATTTTACAAACAAATGACTAAAGCATCACATTAGGGTATTACACTGCAATAATACCGCAAGAGAATTTCCGAACAGAGTAATAGCAAAAAAATAGCAATCCGATGTAATGGTTACTTCTACGACTGTAAATAGGGGAAAATATACTTCTCTCTGATATCTGGCTAATAAATCTACTTGGGGGGTTTTCTTTCCTGAGATTGATTAAAGATCAGATGTCTTCGAGCCAGTAACTGTCTGTGGAATACTTTGGTATCTTTCTGCAAACTAAAGTCCCAGCAGAATGTGTTAAACGCTGGGACCACAACTCCACTTGAGAATAAGAGAATCTGAAAGGAGAGTACAACTGGAACCCGGCCTCTGTGCAGTTGTACAGAGCAGTGAGAATAAGAGAATCTGAAAGGAGAGTACAACTGGAACCCGGCCTCTGTGCAGTTGTACAGAGCAGTGCAACATTATTTGGTGGCAGAATAGAATAGACTGTATTTGTTTTGTAGCCATTTGTTTTTTAAAAGCAGACACATCCCTGACCATACCTTTCCTTAACTAATGCATTAATAACCAGGATAACATATCTAAAATCTAAAATATCCCTTAAATATAAATATTATTCACTTTCATCATAAACATTGGTGACAAAACATCTAGGAACATATTTGCTTTCATCCCATGACACGGCTCTTTACATTAAAACAAAAAAGGGTCATATGCATCCGGTTTCACCACAACACTATAGAGCACAACAAAGAAATAAGTCAATTTGAGTCCAGACCATGCACGGGTGATCACCAAGCTTTGCCCATTCTCGAGCGTAAACAGTACTGAGGATTTTGTTTCATATTTCCTAACAAACGTAGAATCTGTATTTTTTTATTGCTGTTTGATTGGTTGCATTTGCACAGCCATGTCATCGCGGGAACCAACTACAGTGCATTCATTTCTAAAAAAAACAAAAAACGAAAGATGGCCAGATCCCAACAGGTTCTCAAAAATATAAGATCGTACTGATACGGACTGAGAAAAACAACTTACTATATCAATATTGGTCAAAAGGTTTACAAAAAACGGAAAACTAAAGCACTCTAGACGTTCCTGAGACTTCAAAACATCAACGCAAACCAGGAGTCCCATCACTAGATATGATAATAGAAAGACAGTGTGTGTGTGTGTGTGTGTGGGGGTGGTTGGTTTTTTATCATTTCTTTGACACAATTATACTCCAATCTACTCAACACGTAGCCTACCTGCGCAACAATAGGACAAAGCCCCCCCCGTTGTGTCCTATTAGGGTGAGAAAGGACAAATGCAGGGTCCACAGATACACACACACAAAGACACACAGGCTAAACAGGGTGGGGCAAGGTTATTTTTATCGAAGACCCACCACCACAAACACCGGGGGCTTAAGAGTTAAATACAAATATATATATCATAATAAATTAGGAATAAAACAAAAACATAAAAGAATACAACGTTCAAGAAGTACAAATCTATACATTAGGCCTATATGGGTTTTTAAAGACTGCATTTCAGTTGATTTTTTTTAAAATTTTATTCAAAAGGCACTGTTTGCAACAGCAGACTGCTTTCCCCCGGCCCTATTCATCACTCTAGACAGAGACAAGTGTTCGTACAAGCGGGGGTGGGGTGCACCACAACAAGCAAGTTGACTCAGAGGCTAACTACCTAAACAAGCTTACCTGTTTTGTCTGGGTTTTTTTTGTCTTCTAGTTTCACAAAATTATTTGAGAAATTACTTGCATACAGGCTTGTTGCAGTCGGGTCAAAGGACTATGGAGCAAATCAAGAGGAGAAAACACAAACATACTGGCGAAAATCACAGAACATACGTTACAACAGAAGGTAAAAGGCATTTTGGTTCCAGCAACTTCACCCTTCATACCACATGGAGCCAGCAGGGGGAGCTGTGTTATTGGTAAAAATGATCCCCAAACAAGGATTACCCTCAATGAACATCAAATTGACAGCATGCACTCCAGTCTAACATACAGCACAAGATGGTTCTTAAACAGCAAAACTCCACTTCTGTTACAGCTGCCTTTAACTGTTGAAGAGGGGTGGGGTGGGGGGGCTTTGGTGTAAAAAAAATAAAATAATTGGATACCAAGAGAACCACCCACCCCTCTTTCTCTCACGGATTCCCTGCACAAAGTCAGCACTGGTTGCTCAGAACACTTGAGTGGGATGGAGAGGCGGGGGGGTTATTTGTTTGGAGGGCAGCTGGGGGCAGACGGGGGCAGGACAGGCAGTGATGTGACTATAGGCCCTGAGGGGTCTGGGAGATGGTCCAAAGGGTGCGCTCAAGACACAGCAGCAGACGAGACGCGACGATCCGAGTCAAAACACAACGGCGCGCTGGGCGGCCGCGATGGGCCCGCCGCCGGGCCGGCCAGTCACTCGGGCAGGCGGTACTGGATGACTGACTTGCGGTCGTTCCCGGCCAGCAGCATGCTGTTGAGCACCTCCCGCACGTCCAGAGCACTGGGGCTGCCGCAGTGGCCGTTGGGCAGGGGGTCGGGGGGAGGGAGGAGGCAGGCGGGGGAGGAGAAGAGGGAGGAGGGCGACGCGTTGGAGGAGAAGAGCGACGAGGACGAGGAGGGGGAGGACGAGGAGGACGGGATGAGAGCGGCGGTGGAGAGCAGGCCCCTGGCCACGTGCGACATGGCGTTGTGCGGGACGGGCCCGACCGAGGACGATGAGGAGGAGGTAGAGGAGGAGGAAGGGTGGGGGGGCATGCTGAAGGACAGCGGGGGGTCTAAGAAGTCCATGAAGTCTGGCTGGTTGCTGTTGTTGCCCAGTAAGCTCTCCTGCTGCTGCTGCTGCTGGAGCCGGGGCTGCTGCAGCTGTCGCAACAGCGGAGACGGCTGCTGCTTCTGCGGTGTCTGGGCGGAGCGCTGGTGGAGGCTAAGCGCGTTGGCCGAGATTAGGGACTCCAGGGCAAAGTCATCCCTGAAGGCCCCCGGGGGTCCCGTGAGGCCCTGCAGAACCAGCCCGCCCTCCGTGCTGTCCGGGGAGGGGGACGGCGAGCTCATGGTCAAGTCCAAGATATCGTCCAGAGGGTTTTTGGAAGAAGAGGTGGAGGAGGAGGAGGAAGGGTTGGACAGCAGGGCCTGGGAGGCCAGGGCGTGGCTTTTCAGCGAGGGGAAGGAGGACATGAAGAGCTGGGGAGAAAACTGGGGGAAGTGGGAGCTGAGGGTGGCCATGCTGGGCAGGAGCCCCGCACCTTTGTTGCTATTGTTTGGCCGGTTGTTCGGGGTCCTTGGCTGGATTTGGCTGGGGGTTCTCTGGGAGGGCAAGCGGGCCAGGTTCTGGGCCCTCTGTAAGGAGGCCTGGCCGTGGGCCACCTTGGGTCTCTGTAGCGCCAGCTGGGAAACGCCATGGGGCTGGGAAACGCCATGGGGCTGGGTCCTTTGCAGTGGGTTCTGGTTCTGGGGCTTGTGGCCCAGGGCCTGGTTCTGGGTGAGGGACTGGTTCATGATGTGGTTCTGGCTGATCAGGTTGTCCAGCAGGTGTTGGTTGGCCTGCTGCAGTTTGCGCTGGCGCTCATCCGCCTGCTGCTGCTCCAGGGCCTGCTGCTCCTTCTCCTTCCGTCGCTTCTTCACCTCCTCGTCCATCTGGATCAGCTCCTCACGCACACGCGCCACGCAGTTCTCTGGGATCTTGATGCCTGGTGATAAACAAGAGGGGCAGGTTGGTTGTAGTCAGCGGCCACGTTATTCCAAAACCAAGCGGTAGTTGATGGGAAATAGAAAAAAAAACAGGCCTAATCGAAAGGCATGTGATAGTTTGAATTTGGTTAATTTCGCTTAAAGGGGAACTTTGCCGCTTTTCAACCTCATCTCCATCTGTCCACATTAGGGATATGGTGTGAAAAACAGCTGCAGTTGTTGCCGATGCTCTCTGTGTCTCAAACCTTGTTCATTTGCATACACTGCCCACATTGAACTGATACCAAGCCGGTTGAGAAGCGCCGAAGTTCCCCTTTAAGTAATTTCGGTTGGCACAATGTCAAAGCCGGAGCAGTCGTTGTACACATCTGTCGCCTCGCGCGTCACAACTCACCGACTTGCTTGTTGTGCTGTTTGGTTTTGAGCCGGACGATCTGCAGTATGCTGGTGCTGGTGACGTCGGCCACCACGTCAGCTACACGCTTCCACACGCGCAGTAGCGCGCCGCACAGCATGTGGTACTGGCGCAGCCGCATGCCCTGCAGGCACTCGTGTCCTTCCTCGATCTTCTTACACTTGCCGTTCCTGAGCACCGTGAGAAAGGGAGGGAAGATGACATGAAGGCACAAGTCAAACCATTAGCTCACCTGGAGGTAGCCACGCCCTTTCTGCTGAGAGGACTTCATTATAAGGAAATGTCTTATGTACAAGCGTGCACCGTACCAGGTGCAGGTTTCATTTCAAAGCAAGGAAAATCGAATGGCCACTTTCAGGGTGAGAGCACACAGACACGCATATCTTGTCTGTAATGATCCCAACTTTGATGTCAAAACATCATTTCCAGGCACACCGTTGGCAAACAAGCGCCTCGTGAACGATTTATCGTATGCATAATTTATCTCTCAAACCCAATGGCACGTTTACTTCTCAGGTGACGTGACAAATCCCGTGGAATGGTACTCGATCTTTAACCTGACTGGCCAGATGGTTGGTTACACAGGACCATCTGGGAAGTCGTCCTTTGAAACTGTTTGGAAACTTTCAAAAAATACTTGCCAGGTGATTGGATGAGCCATCTGTCTATCACCGTCTATCACGGGCTAACTTCAACCGATCAGATCAACGAACCATGTGACGTAGTGAAGCGAATACAGATGCTACAGCAGCATCTATGCTAACCTCGCTTCTCGCTGTCGTCACACCTAAACCACGCCCCTGGCTGCCAGTAGTTGCTCTTGGGACGCTGATTGGTCAGAACCACTGTTGGTTCGGCCACAAGCGGATAACTTGAAGCCTGGCAAGATGGATTCTCGAGTGAATGTGATCTCGCGAATCCAGCTGCCTTGCAAGGTAACTCGATCTTAGGGCTCTCCCCAATCATGGGGGGGTGTGGGAAGTTCTTACTCACCAGTTGGCATGGCTACACTTCTTGAAGGAGAAGGTGAACTGGTTCTCCCAGCTGTCCTGGACCTCCTCTGGGGTCACCTGTGGAGGATATCAGGCACAGTTACCACCGTGAACGAGGCGGGGGTCAGCATACACAACAGCTACACAACAATACACTGGCAGCCTCGCACATAATTTTTAATCCTGAACATTCACTGCTTCTCTGTCCCACAAGGGGGCAGCCAACACCACGCCGTTAAACCCAACGCTCTGACAACCCTCCCCCAGGAATACAAAAGCCTGTTTTCGTATATAATTACTTCAATGTGGGTGGATTTAAAAATGTTGTGAACATCACTTGAACAACTGAAATACAAAGTTCACGCGCAAATTAAATACTTAAACACTTGAATATAAAACTTTATAGCTTGAGATTTTAAACCAACCAATCAAGGAGCACGACCCCCTTCCCCCGCCCCTCACCTTGCGGTACCGAAGCTGCAGGTTGTCCAGGCTCTCTGGGTGATTCTGCTTGCCAATGTTGGGCTTGTAGATGATGAAATTCTTCCCCCTGCCCTGCTCAGCGAGCAGCACACACGGATGGTTCCCTCGCAGCTGTGGAGGAGAGGCGGCACGGGTCAGGAATACAGATAGGATATTGGGGTACATATCCTTAAAGATGCTCAAATCCAAACTACACTGTGCATTAAACCAGCTTCATTCATTAACGCAACACACAACAATGGAGAGATTTCCCAGTGGCACCGTTTTCATAAGCGACCCAGGGCACAAGACAATAAAAAATTTAAAATCAATATAGAATAATTAATTCATATTTACAACTAATCAGTTCACCGCCTGGATATGTCAGGAGAGCAACAAAAGATAATGCTTTTTGTTCTCTATTGTTCAGTAGAAAACCTTATTCATGACAAGACTTTAAAAGTGTGTGTGTGTGGAGTTGAATTGCTAATCTTGTAAATGTCTTAAAAACTGTATAAATGTAAGAAAGACAGGAGAAAACAAGCCACCACTGGTACCACTAAACAAACACAGTTGAAAGGCATGGAAGATAAGGACTCACAAACAAGCAAGGGGATCCGGGTGAATTCCAACCTTTTGAACTCTACCTCGCAACACATAAAAGATTACATTCCTCTTGATCTGAAGGAGCAGCCCATTCTTGGTGGCAAAAAAAGCCGGCGGCGGTCCATATTACACTGGTATGACTCATGGCCATGAGCAGAGAGTTTACTGTTGTGTTGGGAGAGATGTGTTCCTCACCTTGTGAGACTGGTAGAATCCCTCCTCAGGACGGCTGAGCTTCTGGGCCTTCTCGCAGGCTTCCGACCAGGGCATGCCTCTGTCCACACTGATCTGTAGAGAGGGAGAGAGAGAAACAAGTTTAAGAAGGATCCGTTTCACACAACAGACAAGTGGAGTCAACACCAGGTCATGTGACCACCAAAACCAGAAATCAGGGAAGAGAGTCATGCAACATGAAAAACAACAACACACACATACATAAATACATCCATACAAAGGGAACTAGCAAACTACAGGAGCTAAAGCAAACAAAGACAACAGAATCTGGTGAACAGATATACCATCTATGCACTTGCTAAACCAGTCCTGGCTTTGCTGTGGCCCGTTTGCCAAGTTTAAAATGTCAAATTGTAGGTTAGCCTGCAGCAACAGCTAAAAGCCGGAGATAGCAGTAATTATCCAGCAGTAGCCTCCCACTGGTGCCTCCATAGACTCCTCAGCCCGGGGCAAAGTGTGTATGATCAGAGTCTAACCACTGGCTAAATAACATCAATCAACCCACAAAATAGAGCTCTGAGCTCGCTCCCACTACATTCTATGAAAACTCAAATCTGTTTGACCTTTTTCAAACTAATAAAAGCTTCATGAAAATGATTAATCGTTTTTTTTCCATTTTGACTATTAACTTGTCGACCAACAAACTGAAGTGCCTTAGATTATTTATTTGTACGTGGACCACCACCATCATCACCACCATCCTCCTCCTCTCCCAACCGTGTGCCAGAGCAGACAGCTTTGCGGCCTACCTTGTAGAGAACAACCTGGCCGTCCTGAGGGTTTCCTGCAGTGAGGAAATTCTCCTGTTTCTCCTCGTATATCTCGTCGTTGCCCGGGGCCAGATCTGGCGGGGACACACAAGCAAACACTGTTTACTGATGGAGCTCAGCCACACTGATCCACACGAGGGATATATCTATCGCAATGGAAGAAAGGAACTGCACTAATACATTCAGATTTTCTTTCACTGATTTTGTTCCAAAAAGAGAATGACTTTAACCAATACAAATAAAAGGTGTCAGGGGGGTAAAAGGTAAATAAACTGTAGCAGGCAACGTCTCTTGTACCTAGGATGCCCATGTCGTATTTGCCCTCCTTCTTGTCCTTCTCTATTAGGTAGTCGAAGTTGTCCATGAAGTACTGGAAGAGATGGTTCTGCTTGTGGACCTCCAGGCCCAGGATGCGGTTCAGGAACTTGGTGATGCTGCAGTCTATAAGAATATAAAAGCACCATGAGTACACCGACACATACTACAGTACTGAGTACTACCAATATATTGGCCGTTTCAGCCGATTACCTTTCTCAGTATTGAGCCCGAAGCGGGACTCCCGGCAGAAGATGCCCACATCCATCATTCCAATTTTCATGTCTTAGGAAGAAAATGAAAACAAATGAAAAACAGCCAGAGTTTTAATGCTGACATCAGTCCATACAGCCTGGAAGGTAAGTCTTTTGAGGTGCAGGGGAAGGTGAAGCATACCTCTGAAGAACAGGGCCTCGCCCCCCGGGTAGCCTTTGGGAGGGGGCACCTTGTTCTCGATGTGACCCAGGATAGCCTTAGTGATCTTATCCAGAGCCTTGGTACCATACTGCAGGAGGGGAGAAGAAGTCAGAGAACCCATAAAACAGCTCTTAAAACTTCCACACCTGCAGTGGTGGGTGGTCTTCGTTGGTATTCACCAGGGACAGTCAGCGGATAGAATCCTTAAACCAGTCAACTTTCCACTTCCTGAACTCACGGGTGCACGTGTTGACAAGGGGTCACTAAAAACACACGAGGGTAGCTGTCAAGATCCAACATCCATTACGTCGAGACCTAATGGATGTTGATGACCGCAGACGAGCAGAGTTGTGGACTGTCTAGGACTTAACTTTGAGCCCCGCCTATGTGTCATCAGGGGCCTGATTCAAATAAAACATCAGACATGAGGTTGACGCCCGCTGATATCAAGTCTCATTACTGCATCAACACTCCAAACATGACAGGTGGTTACAGCACTGTGTGGCTGCTGTCTGTTCCTGTCAGGAGAACTTACTTAACTCCACCCTCTTCTTAAAGAAACATGCTCTCAGAATAAAAGGGCAGAAGGTGAGATGACAGATGATGGTGCTGAATGGGCTACCTTGTTTTCAAAGTTGTATTTGCTGAGGTCTCTGGATTCAGTGGCTCTCCTGTCTCCATGAGTTAATGCACCCTGCATAGGGAGAGAAAAGACAGATTATTGTTATTAACGGTTACCAACTTGTCTTCAGAATAATCTTTGTATACTCGAAATATTCACTGTCTCTCTCAATTATACTTCACAGACGTGTGTGTGTGTGCACACACTCCCAAGACACTTTCAAATCTTGATCTGATCTGATCTTGTTATATGCTGCTTTCAGTTGGACAGTTGAATGAGAGCTGATTCTGGCTCCTGTTTCCAGTCATGCTTATTCTGTGACCTTTCTGAGAATCCTTTGAGTGGAACACGAGAAAGATGTGTGTGTGGATATGCAACTCTGTGAAGTATAAATGTGTGTGTGTATGTGTGTGTGTGTGTGTGTGTGTGTGTGTGTGTGTGTGTGTATGTGGTGTGTATATATACATAAGATGCCAGCACTGCTCTCATTGTGCAATGAGTGAAGACACCAAAACAATGGGATGTCTCAGACAGGTATGACATCACCGCTTGTCGAGGAGCGAGACGAGCGAGTTATGTAGTAAGCATTTATCCTTCTGGAATGTGTGTGTATGCATAAGTGCGTCAGGGGAGTGTTTGATGTGTCGGTCCACGAGGAAGATTATGAAACACGACTGGTGAAAAAAACAGGAGTCTTCATGGTGTGTGTTGACCTCATTAACACGTCTCTTCCCAACTAGAAGGACAGAGATACGAAGAATCGTGTTTATTGGTTCACTTAGGATGAACATCAGATGATCATCCCTTCCAAGTGCGCTAACAAACCATGACCAAATATATGAGAGAGAGAGAGAAAGAGACAGAGACAGAGACAGAGACACACACACACACACACACGCACGCACGCACAGACAGACAGACACAGAGAGAGACACAGACACAGACATCAGATAGGAAATCTGGGAAATGAAATGACCTTAAGACTTATGCCACAATGGGCATAAAATGACCAGGACCCATTTATGTTCATTTCATTCCTCTACTGAGACGGCTCTTTGTTCAGAGGAACAGATTAGTGGGGGATACCCAGGGAAGGCCTGAGGTTTGAACTGTGGTAGGAGAGCTGGCCGTGACCTCAGGTGGCGTGAGAGGCGGTGCACCGGAGAACAGGAAGGACAGCAGTGGGACGGCGAGGGGTGGAGGGGAGGGCGGAGGCCCAAACAAGAGGAGTCTTTCACAACGGCCGACTCAGGGAATATGGTGTGCAAACTGACAACAAAAGACTGGTTGCCGGCTTCTGTGTTTATGACGGTAACAATGACTCATAAGGATGCCACAACGGGAGGCTTGTATAGACAATGTACATACCAGGCTTTCAAGTCTCTTGGCCACGATGGAGGCGAAGCGTCTCTCGCCCCCCAGCTCCGAGATGAGGAAGATGTACTCCGGCGCCGTCACCTGATTGGACCTGTGCGTGCGACCTGCCAAAGATATCGACCAGAGACCAGCGTTACAAAAAATAATAAATAAAGAAGGCGCCATTCCATTCAAGAGTCTCCAATCATTGTTGATTTAATGACCCGCAATCTCCTGAATGACTGCACGAAAGCCAGGATCAATGGGAGGGGAGGGCGTGGTGCGCTTAAGGGATGAAAATCAAGGCACTATATCCAATGACGGGTCACTGCCTTCCGGGAATAGGTTGTGTGTGTGTGTGTGTGTGTGTGTTTACATATATAACAAGAGGCTATTCCTAGTCCTACACTGCAGACACAAAGAGCGAGATCAACAGTGAATGGAACCAACAACAGGCGTGTGTATGCATGTGTGTGTGCTGTGGCTTGACATTGCGTTGCACATCCAGCTTCCAGCAGGAAGTGCTGCTGACGGGGGGAATTAGCAGAGCAGTTATCTAATTACTGCAAACAATTCATTTCTCCGACCTGAAAGTAAGTGTGCGCATATAAATGGCCGTTTACCGCGCTGCTGCGGTATCGGTAAACCAATATTAACAGAGAGGCCGCTGCCAACGGGGATTGAGTCATTCCTATTTGACTTAATTCTAACGTAAACAGCTCCATGCTGGGTTTTCTTAATGTACGCTTTTCATTATATAGAACAATGAGGCTAAAAAGGAGCACGGCCCGTAATTGATTCCAGTAAACTGTAACTACATATGGTCATTATCGTTTCTAGGAAGACGGTTCCCGGGTGAACGCGGCCGAATGTTGTGAGCGATGAAATTCCACCTTTAAAACATTTTGGCCGTGGGAGCAAAACCTCCTCGACCTCAAGTGAAAATCAAGCCCCCTTCGCACACACCCCACTCTGACATTGAACCCCGTCGGGGGGGGGGGGGTTTCCTCTTGGCTGGAAGTGAGCCTTGTCCACCCTCTCCTTGTGTGTGTGTGTGTGTGTGTGTGTGTGTGTGTGTGTGTGTGTGTGTGTGTTCCGTGGACTCACCGAACTGCTGTATGGCTCGGTCCGCGCTCCAGGGCAGCTCCAGCGTCATGTGGACCCGCCGCCGCTGGTTCCTCACGCGCTTGTCCGCCTGCAGTGAGATGCCCGAGCTGGCCGCTTCCGAGATGATGGCCACCAACTGGGGAGGAAAAAGGTGGTGACGTCCAGGAAGGGCGGAGAGAGAAGGGGACGTGAAGCTTTTTTACATGGAGCCGTCGTTGTTTTTCTTGTTGAATACATGCGATGCAATTCACGTGTTTTCAACATAATCACTGAGCGCAAAACAAGAAATAGAAGAAATAGAAGAACCGATAGAAGTCTTAAGAATGTCTTCATCGCATACAGTTAGACATGTGCAGCGTGGTGTTAAATAACCGATGTCGGATCTTATTGCGAGCTGGATCTGGGATGTCTGACCTTCTCTGCGTTCATGAAGCGGTCCTTCTCCTTGACGTTGATGTGGTCGATGGTGTGGCCCTGCTCCGCCCGCGACTCGTAGCGCACCAGGCCGTCATCACGCCGCACCACGCGACCTTTCCGCCCGGTCATCTGCAGGCGAGGAAATGACATTCAGACGGCATTAAACCTATGAACTACTTTGGAAGATGTGCTTTTATTTTTGGTTTTCACTATACTTATTTAAATGTCCGGACGGGACAGATGCACAGAAACGTGAGAGGGAATGACATGTAGCAAATGACCACAGGCGGGAATCGAACCAGGGTTGCTATGAGGCCTACGTGGGTGACGGACTTACAGGGTGAGCCACCAAGCCGCCCCGGGAGATGTGGTTTTAACAAAAAACCTCAATATAACTGATTAGGGACACAAACCTTCATCTACTCAGTCTTATCAAATCAAGCTCCCATAACCAGGTTGACCTCCCCTCCCCTGTACCTCAGAGACTTTCTCGGGGCCGCCAAACTTATCGATGAGCTCGTCCAGGGTGTTCAGAGGTAGTTCTTTCCCCAGCTGGGAGATCTTGTTGAGCAGGCCCTGTTTCATGTCCTCGATCCGGGCTGTGGGGACACGGAGAAGGCATGCAATGAAACGCGACCCCAGCACAAGCCTAGCAGATCACAGTCACAGAAGGCTATACGGGCCAACGCCACGGGGTCTAAGGTGTCAGCTCTTAACTGACAGGTGAGTCCATCCGTCTAGACAAGTGTCACCAACACAGCAAACCCCTTTATTTTTAGCGCGTATCATATCCTGACTGACGTGACGTACCTTCAGGCCCGTACAAGCCACAGAGCGCTAAAAGTCATAACCCCTGTCAGTGACCGAGACAAACAAACAATGGAACGCGACGCGACGTTTCTCGAACCTGCGTGGTAGCTCGTGTGATTGACGAAGATGACGTCGTCGTTGTCCAGCAGGGAGTCGGGCGAGGAGTTGGAGTCCGTGTCCATGCCGTCCGAGTCGCTGCTGCTGTCGTCACTGATGTTGATCACGCCGCCGCTGTCCACCGTGTGCTTGGATAGCTTGGGCTGGCGGCCCCGCGGCTTGCCTGATCAGAAATACACGCATACATTATACATAAATACATGACACCAACGCAGGGTTATACTAGGACTACAGCTGCACGAAACCAGGTGGGCCACGCTTTTGTCAAGTCAATCAAATTAAATATTGGCTGTAACATTGGTTGCATGGCTGCTAAATAAATCCACTAAATCTAAAAAATCTGAGGGACATAAGTGTTTCAGTTCCACACAGACCAGCTACATAAGTAAACATTTAAATGAGGAAACTATTGGACAATAATAAATCCACATGCACAACGATTTGATTATTATATATGGTTGATGTTGCTTACTGAATGTTAGAGGTGGAAGAGAGAGGGCCTTACATTTTAACTTACGTTTTCTTTTATTGCCTGGCGCCTTCTCCCTCCTCTGTTTCTCTGAAGGAAAATGCTTGAGGACAAGCGAGTGAAACACTCCCCTAAAAGTTTTTAAAAAAAAGAATAAAATGGGAGCAGATGAAGATGTATTATTAGATACAATTTTCACTTTGCCATTTTGTTATTCAGCGTTCTACCTTGAGTCGACCTTCACACAGACAGTGGAGTCTACATATGGGAGCTTAATACACTTAATACAATTTTAGACACAGCCGAGCCCTGATGGGCTCATTGCACCTGTGGATGGACCTATGGTCTCAAGGTAGATAAGGTGGTCTCTCAAGGTGGTCTCCAAGAGCAACAAGCTCCAGTGCTTAGTGTGTGTGATAAGTCAAAGTGTGTTCAACTGGTGCACCTGTTTAGCAAGGTGTAGAATAGTAATTATCAGAATAGTTTCTGGCAAGAGATTGACCATAGATTGTATTAATAGACTGAAAAAGACTATACTAAAACAATAGTAGTAATAGTGTCAAAATATCTAATTGTACTCTGTAGTGAGGTGTGACATAGAAAATGTTTGCCGTGGGCTTGGCAGAACTGTTTGCTTAAGGTGATGAATAGAGGAGGATATCAACAGACTACTCATGGTTCTGGGGAATTATGCCGGCGAATGATTCACATCTGTGAGCGGTAAATTACCAGACAGTGGTGTGCAAGCTGTCATGCCAGGAAACAGGCTTGAGTCTCTGCCTTGTCTAACGGAGGGCAGTTTTAAATTAGACATACCCACAACACAAGGTGCCCAAGAATGACTTGAGACGCACACAAAAAAAAAAGACTCACTCTGCAGCAGAGACGAATCTGTCGAGGTGCCCGTCGTTCTCGTCCAGGACCTCTCTGGTGCGAGCCTCTCCCGTGGACTGCAGGCCGATGACGATGCACTGTGGAGGGGCAGACAGCACCACAGATAAACACACACACACACGTCCACCACCCCGATAGGCTCCCTGGTGCAGTTCAAAATAAGCCTTTCAATCTGGGATAGTTAATATTAACTATATTATCAGAAAAAAGATTTATCAGATAGTCCATTCAGCAGCAGAATAAGGTAAATAAATATTAACTCTGAGGCCATAACAAGAGTTGGCTTTTTGGTAATCATTTTAATATTAATATATAGACAATATATACATATACTAAAAATATATGTATATATTGTCTCTTCACCCTCCCTGGATTTCAACCAGAGCAAACAGAGAGAGATGTGACCTGAATCCAGACTACTCTGTATTTTCCCCAAAGAGGATAGTAGTGAAAGTTTTTCAAGGTTGCACTGACCTTTCCCGCCTCCAGCTCTTTCTGGGCCAGCTCCACCAGGCAGCGCACCTTGGCGGCGATGCAGAGGTATTTGAAGAAGCGCTGGTGGGACGACCAGAACTGGCCCCACAGAGACTTCCTGCTCACCAGGCCCAGCTCGTCAGCCGCCCGCATGAAGATCTGCAGCGCCTCGGCCCACTGGGGACACCAAGGGGGAGCGGGGTGAGAACGCACGTACACACACGAACACACACACACACAGAGAGAGAGAGAGAGAGAGAGAGAGAGAGAGAGAGAGAGAGAGAGAGAGAGAGAGAGAGAGAGAGAGAGAGAGATAAGATGAAGCTCTCTTCAGGAGTCTCACCAGTATGGCAGCCTTGTTG
>OOFB01031361.1:2500-7500 GCA_900323305.1 Trachyrincus murrayi | reverse complement strand
GTGCCTGAGCGTGCATGTGGGGGTGTATTTAAATATCTTGCACTGCATGTGCATCGTTGTTTTCCTCTGGCCTCCCTGTGTCTTGAGTGTTTGTTTGTTTGTTTGTTTGTGTGTGTGTGAGCGTGTGCGTGTGTGCGTGTGTGTCTGTGTCTGTGTCTGTGTGTGTGTGCGTGTGTGTGTGTGTGTGTGTGTGTGTGCATGTATCTGTGTGCGTGTGCGTGTTTGTATATGCGTGCTTGTGCTACTCAGCTGGGAGGGATTGTGGGTAATCTAATGAAGTGGGTGCTGCGTGGTGAACGCTCCCGACTCACCTGACTTTTTTATGACATAAGCAAAGTGGTTATGGCGCCGGCTGATAAGATTTGTCATTTCTGATGTGAATTATGGTGTCGGCCGATTGGATAACTGCCTCTCTCGGTCCCGCCAGACACCCAGCAGGAAACACGCTGACACTGTGGATCATTCTGAGACTCTGAGGCTTGAAGTGGAACATTTAGGTAGAGAGGGGGGGCGGGACAGTCTAGTCTAATAGTCCAGTCCAGTGGTTCTCAACTGGAGGGTCGCAGAGCGTCTGCCAAACCTTCATCTTTAGAAAGAAGCCCATGAATTAACTAACGTTTCAATGTCTTACTGTTTCATTGAGTTTAGCCCCAATTGTTGCAGCTTTTTGTTCGCTCCATGTTTTAACAGAACATGAAGGCATTGTTGATTACTGCAATATTGGTAAATACATTTTATATTATAATGTCTAATGACACATGTGGGTCCTGAGGCTGGACCGGTTGAGAACCACTGGTCTAGTGGTTAGGGTTGTTGACTCCCAGCCGAAAGGTTCTGGGTTCCAACCCCCATGTCCTTGAGCAAGATGCTCTCTGACCCCTACCGGCTCCTCGCCTGTCTTAATTCACTGCAAGTCACTTTGGATAAAAGCGTCTGCTGCTAATCGACTGCATTGTGAAGTCTGAACATTTCATATCACAGTGTGTTATTTTTTAGATATGTATATATGTTTATATATATATATATATATATATATATATATATATATATATATATATATATACCTGTATATATATACATCACTTTGGACATCAACAACAAGAAAAGGTTAACACATAAGCATTAAGACATACTTCTTCCTGGGTTAGACATATATATATAATATAAGGGTATATATATGATATAAGGGTTAGACATATATATATAATATAAGGGTATATATATGATATATGGGTTAGACATATATATATAATATATATATAATATAAGGGTATATATATGATATAAGGGTTAGACACATCCTATAACAAAAATCCTTTCAATGAAATCATTTCATTTCAAAACCGTCTTTCTTGATAAATCTCCCTCAATACACACGTTGTTCCCTCCACTCCTCCACCCCTCCTCCTCCTCCTCCACTCACACGTGTGTGAAATGTCTATTAAATACCTGGTGATGGAGGTGGGAGGTGTGTGTGTGGGGGGGCGGTGTTGGTGGGTGAGGTGTGTGTGTGTGTGTGTGTGGGGGGGGGGGGTCAACCCAAAGTCCAGCTGTAATTTACACCACCTGGAGGGTGAGGCCATGAGGACCTACGTCACACTGCATTTGGGCCCTGTTGGAGACACACACATTAACACACACACACACACACACACACACACACACAGACACATTAGCACACAGACACACACACACACACACATTATAAACACATACACACACATTTCACACAATCCACATAAATAAGAGGTTTTGTTCCATCCACTCAAGTGTTTTTTTTATATAGTTTTTTAATTCAGTAATAAAATATTAATATTTATATCCAGCCTTTTGTCTTTAAATGGCATATTTTTTTTTCTGTTTAAGGAACGCAGCTTGGGTAACAAAACAAATTCTCAAGGTTCATTAAAAATGTTTATAGTGTGACGCTTTTAGTGTGTGTGTGTGTGTGTGTGTGTGTGTGTGTGTGTGTGTGTGCGTGCGTGCGTGCGTGCGTGTGTGCGTGTGTGTGCGTGTACGTGTGTATAATGCCTGGATGTCGTTCTTTGGCTAAAAGCCTAAATTAAATAAAAAAGTTTTCTTTGCATGTTATTTTTAGAACAAGGACAACAAAAGCAGGATTCTCCAGCTTTGAGTTGCTAATTAAAACGGTCGCTGGCTCCGTGTGTCCCGGGGCTGACGGTCCAAACTGCTCCTTTATCTGCCAGTTTATTCAAGGTGGCTGAGTTGAAATAACATACATCTCTTTAGAGGAATACATGTGTTTAGAAAAGCACTTCACAGATTCATTCCTCACCTCGCCTCATGAGCGCCCAAGTAGTTAAGAAACAACATGTCTCCTTCTCCCGGACCGATGTCCTGCAGCATGGGTCCGGGTCTAAAGACAGATTCTAAACATTATGACCTCAACACACCTATAACTTCACGTTTATTCTCTCTTTATATGTTCTAACCTGATATTCCTCTCTCATCCAATATTATTATTATTATTATTATCGCATTTGAAATGCTGAGCGTTGCGTTTAGGCTCTGTGGATTTCCCCCCCCAACACCAAAATATCACGCTTTAGAAATTATTAACGCCTCAACAAACCTCTGTGGACTGAGAATGTTTGAGCAATAAAACTCCGGTCCCTTTAGATTTTCAGTATTTTCTAGTATTATGTTAATTATGAGATATTATGTTGAATAAATATACAAAAATACACAACAATAACAACAAGAAGCTATGAGAGGATGTGTGTGGTGAGGGAGCGGGGGGGGGGGGGGGGGGGGGGGAGATGGTAACTAGGCAACGCAGCCTCCTCTGACACACGCTGGCCAGGGTTACCAGCCACTCAATAAGAGAGAGTCCAGCATTTAAAACATCTCTCTTTGAACTTCAAAAAAATAATTAAAATGTTTCACAACGAATAACGTTTCTCTTTTGACAGTCCTCACCCCCCAAACTGTGAAACGATGATCTTTTGATGATCTTTTTATCTTAGGGTGTGTTTTATTTGTGTATGCCTGCCTGGAGGTTGGCTTGGTTTCGGTTAGCCCTGTTTGTGTAACAGTTAGCCCTGTTTGTGTAACAGTTAGCCCTGTTGCTGCTCATCACTTTTATAATCAATCAATCAGTCATTGTTTCCGTTCTCCCAATGCTCACTTCAGGTAAGCAAACGCAAAACATATCGATCCATCCCTGGCGCCAAACAAAAACAAAAGGCATTAGCTTGTTTAGCGTTTCATTGTCAGAAAGGCTCGATGCTTTGTGTAATAGTCAAGGAATGGTTCCAATAGGAAATAGCTGTAGTGTTACGGTGTAGCGTATGGTGTTATGGTGTAGCTAGAGGCTAGCGAGAAGCAGGTGTAGCATTAGCTCTTGAAGCTAGTAGGAGGCTAGCAGGATGCTGGCATAGTGTTAGCTCCTGGAGGTAGCAGGAGGCCAGCAGGACAAGAGGAAGCAGAGGCGTAGCGTTAGCTCCTGAAGCTAGCAGGAGGCTAGCAGGATGAATAGTGGGTGTCATTAGGTCTCCATGGCAGCAGCTATTGCTTATTGAAGAGAGAGAGGGGACAGAGCGGGAGCAAGAGTTCACACCAATACAACATAAATCCGCCTTTTACCAAATTTACTGTGAATTATTATATTGTGATAATTAGATCTCCCCCCTCTGAGCGGGCGGTAAACCCCCAGTGTCGAGCGGAGAGAGATTTCATCGTGTTGACTCGGCTCTTAACACGGTTAGAAGTGAGCAGACACAGCTGCTGATCCAGCGTTCAGCGTGGAGCAGAGGATGAGAGAATCAGAGAGGATCCAGGTTCTCTTGAAGGGGAGGTTAGGAGACGCCAGGAGAACAGCGAGAACCCTGCGGTGGCGCTTGATTAACGTCATTAGCGGTGGGGGGGATAATATCTCGATGAAGTGGTCGTCATGCTGAGATGTCACATGTCGTTGTATGGACGCACATTTTTTTGTATTTTTTTGTGGATATACATATTTTCCGATATTTGTATTCCAATATATATAATTATAATATATATAGAATTATATATATTATATATATATACTGTATATATTTTTATTTTATTTTTTTAAATAAAGAAAAAAATAAATAAATCTTGAGGTGAGCAACTGTAACAAATACAGTTGCATACGTTTAGCTGCTTGGACAGTTTTGTGTATCGTAACAATAAGAGTCATCGAGATATGAATTAAGTACGGCACCGTGCGACAATGTTAGCCTTATTCCTTGCTAGCACGTTAGCGGCTAAATCATGATGTCATGATGGCACTAATGTGAAACATAACTGTGCTCTGTCTTTATATTGGCCTATTAGATACAATAGCCCTACATTAAGTAGGACTATACCAAATATATGAAATGTCTCTCAAACGAATATGTCTCTCAAATTGTACAATATATACGCCTCACACTAAATACAATAACTGTTCTTGTGTCTGAGACACATCGTCATGCACGCAGAGGATGGAGTTCTCAGCAGCTTGATTCGCTGTTATTCGTTCGTTCCTATAACTGTATAGGTCTAATTATATAATATATATAACTGTATAGGTCTAATTATATAATATATATAACTATATAGGTCTAATTATATAATATATAACTATATAGGTCTAATTATATAATATATATAACTATATAGGTCTAATTATATAATATATATAACTATACAGGGTGTACAGGGCTAATTATATAATATATATAACTATATAGGTCTAATTATATAATATATATAACTATACAGGGTGTACAGGGCTAATTATATAATATATATAACTATATAGGTCTAATTATATAATATATATACAGGGCTAATTAAAAAGGTTAATGAAGGTTTAGATAGAAGCGCACCACGGTGATTTTAGTTTGACGATATTCGCTTGCAGAACATATTAGCTCCTTGGAAAAGGACAGTGAGGGACACTTCTTCATCGTGGATATAATTGTGTGTGTTGTCTGAAACAAACCAAATATATTAAATGTCTCTTAAACGAA
>OOFB01031360.1:30747-42617 GCA_900323305.1 Trachyrincus murrayi | reverse complement strand
TCTACAACTCAGAAAAAAGAGAAAAAAAAGAGATTGTCTTTTATGCTTCAAAATGAAAAATTAAACAAAGTTGCGAGGTCAACTTGAATAATGTAAAAAAAGAAAAAGGAAAGAAAAAAAAGAAGAGAAAATAATTACGTTTTTGTTTTGTCCGATGTGGCGTGTGATCATGCACTTTTTCTGTTGAGCGTTCTGGTTTCTCGTCCTGTGTGTGTGTGTGTGTGTGTGTGTGTGTGTGTGTGTGTGTGTGTGTGTGTGTGTGTGTGTGTGTGTGTTGCTTTTACGTTTTCGTTCTCTCTTAGTGCCTTTTTCTCTCTGGTCAGTCAGTGTCTTCGACCTGCGGCTCGCCATCCCCCAACCCCTCCCCTCCCTCCCTCGTTACCAGGGCGACAAACTATGTACAGAATAATCCAAGATGTATGATCGACCTTTCAACCCCATCCCCCTCCTGACCTTTGACCTTACCAACATGAAACATTCTTTATTTAAGCGTCTGTCGCCTTTTACCTAATGATCTGTTTTATTTCCTGCTTTTTTATTTGCATCTGTTTTTCTTTGTTTGTTTTTGTTTTTCAATTAATAAAATGCAATTATTAAAAAAACAAAATCGGTTGCTGTGGCCTATAATTATTGTATTGACCACTCTGTAGAGTTAAAATAGTTTTCACTACCTGTTTGTTGCAGAATATGCCCTTTCATACCAGTTTTCACCCTCCTAGCCGAGGGATAAACCCACTAGGTTTATCCCTCGCTCGCTGGGTGGGGGAACTGAGGACAGTCTGCTTCCAGAGGATTACGTTACATCACCGCTGCTCGTTGTCTCTCGGACTCTGCCATGTGGAAGCCATTGTAGTCCAACATGTACATTTTAATTCTCTCCAGTATGGCACGGCGGAACGGTAGGCCTACTTCTTCAGAAGTTTGAATAGCAGACGTAGGCTATGATTGGCATACTAGTCACCACCAAAACCGGCCATGATTGGCACATTATAGCTCAGTGACCAGATGCTTATAAAGCCAAGTCACATTTATTTGCAGGCGCTTTAAGCCTTTGTCACTGTGAGTACAGATAGTCTCAGATGGCATCTATGTGCCCAAATTTGATGACCCCGTCTGACCCTGGGCCCCCAAATGACCAGGAAAAATTAAGTAAGACATGGAAAAAACTATTAGAAGGAGGAATCATCCCTTCCGTGTTGACTAGTAGGCTTAATTATTAATAAGAATAATTATTATGAACCTACCGTAACTTAAAAAAGAATTCTCAAACATTTTTATTCATTTCACACAGAAACTAGAGGCTGAAATCAGATTTGAAATATAATTTTTAGTAGGGTAATATTGCAAGACTTGTGTTCCCTATTATGCACAGGTCTACATTTAAACGTAATTAGGCCTAAGTGAAAATTGGCCTACTTGACTACGAATCATTTATTTCGTGTGGCGTTAGTGGCCGTTCATTGGATTAATGACTGTCGCCTTAATTAAACAGACAACTATCTAAACCAGTCTAATACTCGTAGTTATGCAGTAAATAGAATAGGTGAAAGAGGTAATAGTAGAATACAAATTCAAACACTTTTGCCCAAGCGCGAAACATTGACAAAGCATTAAGTTTGAATGCATTAAATTAAGATAGGAGAGTAGGCCAAGCCTACTTTATTAATCTCCGGGGATACATTTGGGTTTTACGGGGGAAGTAGTACAGCGCCGAAAATGAATATTAGGTAAATATAGTATAATATTTACAAAAAATAGAAAAATATAATGCTTGTTCGCTGGAAATGAAAAGATGTAGCCCTATGGTGCGGTACTGCCCCCGTGTGGTAACCAATGTGGATCACTGTGACTGCAAAGCGTTTTGTAAAAAGCTATGATACAGGTTGGTTGGAACATGGATGTATCCTTACGTTCATATTGGTCGAGTCCCGCATTCCTATATTCAAAACATTGTGCGTGTCCTTTTTTTTAAAAATCATATCGACGTATTAGGCATAATATCGATGTACTAGCTCACAACAATCAGTTACTTGCCATCTTGACATGTATTTACTCAGTAAAAGGGAATCGTTGTCGGCAGGATTCGAACCTGCGCGGGGAGACCCCAATGGATTTCTAGTCCATCGCCTTAACCACTCGGCCACGACAACCTTATACCAGTATTCCACGTTAGTACAAAATATAATAGTAACTGGGGTGATTACGTAAAATATTTACAATAATGTATTTTACATAGGTTCTACATCCATAATAACTGTAGTGTGTCCTTTAGGCCCGGAAAGAAGCCGTTTGCAACACATATCTATTTCCCGCTTTCCCCAAAAAATGTTTTTAAATAATATGAATAATATGAAAGTATAATATAGTATATATATATATATACTATATTATACTTTTATATATATATAAACCGTTTCGTTTGCCTCTTCCATGGGTAGAATCGTAAACCACGTGACGCATAATACGGGCCTCCATGTTTTTTTTTTTCTCACACAGGCGAAGAGAGAGAGAGAGAGAGAGCGAGCGAGAGAGAGAGGGGAAAAAATGGCGGCTCTGTGAGAAGGTAAACGGGACGCCGGGGCTATGGTTTTTTAGCATCCAGACACCAACGAGGCCGACCGGGGGCTGTGCAGGACCGCATCTACTAAACACACACACCCTATTGCCTTTCTCCGCATACCACGTTTGCTCGGATCTTCGGCGGCTACGCGTTACGCACAAGAAGATACTACTACTCTGTGTCTTATCATGAGAGGGAGAAGGGGCAGGCCGCCCAAAGCCCTGCCGACAGAGGAGCAGCACGGCCAGGCTCCGGTGCACGGCTTGAGACCCCGGAGGAACCTGAAGCCCAGGGCCAGGGACAGCGGCGACGAGGACACCGAGAGCCCGAAGAGAGAGCGATCCAGATCGACCAGGGGGAAGAGACGGAGGGTCGCCGCGGGGACGTCAACACGGGGCAGGGGGAGAGGCAGGGGGGGCGCAGGCTACGGCAGAAGAGGAGGTCGCGGCGGAGGAAGGCGCCCGGCCGCCGCCAACACGATAGTCTACGACGACCACGAGAGTGACGACGACGAGGACGACGCTGTCAGCCTGAGGTCCGAGGAGGAAGAGGTCGTAGAGGAGGAACCGGTGTCCGAAGAAGAGGAGGAGGAGGAGGAAGAGGCCCTGAAAGAGCAGTGCGAGGGCTTGGATGATGTGCTGGAGGAGGATGAGGGAGATGGGGATGATGGTGCTAGCCACTGTACGGAGAGCAGCTGTCGCAGCCACACCAGCACTCCGGGTAAATAAACACCACCGTCCTCCGGCTGTTGTAACATAACAGTCACGTTTGAGGTGCCCAGGTGTGCCCAGGTGTTGTGTTTTGACAATGCACGGGGCTGTATTGTTCAAAATGGAGAATGCACACTATGAAAACAGGCCTCAAGTCCAGTCACTGAAGTGCTGCAGATCGATTGGATATAAAGACATGTACACAGTTAGCATTAGCGTATTAGCGGTACATCATGAGAGCCTTTTCTAACTTAATTGCCATGCTCATTTCGCTGTGCAATAAGCACAAGTACAGTGGTAGTGTCAGGTGGAGCCAAATGCAGAATGCTACATGTTGGCTAACGTTAGCACGTCGCTAGCTAACTTCAGCTAATGCTAATGTGCTGTCACCAGGACCACCGTAGGACACGTTGAAAACACAACAATTTCGCGTTTTTATTTTATGACTATAGTTTTTTTTTATATGATTAGCGACTCCGCTATTTTCTAATTTTAATTAAAACATTTTAAGTAAAGGTGCTAATTTTGCACTTCCGTAAAGCGGAATAGGTGTTATTTGTGTCATTTGTGTCGACATATGTCAGAAACGGAACTCCACAAAAGTCTGTATTATTATTGTTTTTCTAATTAATTCAACAGTAGATTTAATGAAGTATCATCAGTACCGTGTTTACTTATGAAATAGTTTTGGAAAACAATTTCAATTCGCTAATTGTAATAAGAGGACACAGCCAACAAAAATACTTGCTATGTTGTGCATGCATTATGAGCAGTGTTTTGCAATGTTTTGCACTAACATGTTAACAATTGTAAGCTGTATGCACTTCTAGATCACAGTATCTATAAAGCAGAACTTCTCATCCAACGTTATTAGTGCTACAGAGCAATGCTTCGTTCATTACTAGAGGAGCTTCAGTTGCAGCTAATGCTTCACACAACGACTATTTGTTGTAATCGTCCTGCTCTTGTTCCTCTGTACCTAACAGGGAGGAGGAGAACAAGGGCCCCCCGGCCTCGCACCCCTCTCCTGGAGCAGAAGGACGTTCCTCCCCTGGTGCTTCCGGGGAGCTCGGAGGACCTCCTCATCCCCGCGAAGGAGCTCCTCAGCGTGGCCTCTGTGTACGAGGTGCTGCGCAGTTTCAGCGGCGTGCTTCGGCTCTCGCCCTTCCGCTTCGAGGACTTCTGCGCGGCGCTGGTGGGCGGCGAGCAGTGCACGCTCATCGCCGAGACGCACATCGCCCTCCTCAAGGCCATCCTGCGCGAGGAGGACTCCTCCAACACCTCCTTCGGCCCCGCCGACCTCAAGGACTCGGTCAACTCCACGTTGTACTTCGTGGATGGCATGACGTGGGCGGAGGTGGTGCGGGCGTACTGCGAGAGCGACGGCGAATACCGCCACGTCCTGCCCTGGCAGGAAGGGGAGGAGTTCCCCTACGGCCCGCTGCGGAGCAAGGTCAAGGTGCTGCAGTTCCTCACCGACCAGTTCCTCACCACCAGCATGGCGCGCGAGGAGCTGATGTCGGAGGGCACGGTCATCTCCGACGACCACTGCCGCGTGTGCCACCGTCTGGGCGACCTGCTGTGCTGCGAGACGTGCTCGGCCGTGTACCACCTGGAGTGCGTGAAGCTCGCCACGGTCCCCGAGGACGAGTGGCAGTGCGAGATCTGCGTGGCCCACCACGTGGCCGGCGTCACCGACTGCGTGACGGAGATGCAGCGCAGCCGGCCGTACATACGCGCCGAGCCCGTGGGATACGATCGCCACGAGAGGAAGTACTGGTTCCTCAACAGGAGGATCATAGTGTGAGTTGTTGTTGTCGTTGTCGTCATGATGACACCGTGGCCCCTTGCGCTTGGAGTTTGGAATAGCTGCGGTGTCCCATGGTTGGGTTTCGGCATTTCTATCTATTTTTCACACAGCAGCATTCGGCATCTCCCAATCCATTCAGATATTGAATGATCATCTCTTACTTAATTAGATGATAGCAATTAACTTGAAAATGGATTATGTCAAGTCCATTCACCCAATATCATACCGAACATAAACTGTATTTTACATAAATACATTTTTTATGTAATTTCATTTAATCAAATCCATGACACACAGAAATCAACAGGGCAACTGTCAACTGCAAGGTAGACAGTTTGTCTTCCTGACGAGTGTTGAGGAGTGGTCTGTCTGGTTGCATGTTTGACCAGACAGAAAGCTCAGACAATGCGGCCTGTGTGTGTGTGTGTGTGTGTGTGTGTGTGTGTGTGTGTGTGTGTGTGTGTGTGTGTGTGTGTGTGTGTGTGTGTGTGTGTGTGTGTGTGTGTGTGTGTGTGTGTGTGTGTGTGAATGGGAGACACGCATGGTTAAGTGCTGTGTTAAGAATTTGCTACGTAACTGAAGTCCACTCAAAGAGAGCAGAACCATTTAACATTCAGTCTTGGCCCCCATTTGTTCCACTTCCATAGTCTGCATTATCCTGGTCTGACCATTCGCTTGCTGTTGAAAAAGCCATTTCTCAGCGTGGTAATTCAGTTTAAGCTAACCGTGTGTGTGTGTGCGTGTGCGTGCGTGCGCATTCTTTTGCTCCTCAGTGAGGAGGAGGGGGAGAAGGAGCAGAAGGAGGTGTGGTACTACAGCAGCAGGCAGCAGTTGGAGGAGCTGATGGAGGTGCTGGACCGGCAGTACTGGGAGTCGGACCTCTACGCGGCGCTGGAGGAGGTGAAGGAGGAGGCGCACACACACATGGACGTCACCGATGACCTCACCGGCAAGGCCCGGGGGAACAACAAGGCCTACCTCACCGCCGTTAACGGTGAGCTGGAGTAGTTCTATTGGGCCGGCCCTGTGGCTCATCCTGCTGGACACTCAGGCTTAAAGCATCATTCAAGTTTGGTAGAGGTTTGGGTTGTGTAGTTACCTTCGCCATGATGTAACTCCAAATATTCAATAGTTGCTCCGTACATTCAAACTTGATAATTCAAAATAGTCTTTTTTTCCTCCCCCCCATTGACTTATAAACAGGTCTCAAAGTCACACTTTTAGCACACTAACGAACACGAATGCGGATTCTGCCAATGTGTAAAATAACAAAACCCACTTCAGTGTTTTTTTGGAAATAAAAATGTCAACTTTGTGTTGATTTTACTATTTGAATTAGGAAGATGTTCCGGTAGTTAGCTTCCGATACGAATCACCGTGTTTGTTATATATATACGGCCCTTCGCTAGCACGAGTTGAGAGACGGTTTACCTATTCAGTATATCTACGGCGAGGGGATGAAGAAAATAGTATCTTTACCAATCATTGTAAAAAATAAAAAAAACGCTGAATCGGGTTTTGTTATGTTATACATTGGCAGAATCCGCTTTGTTCGTATTCGTGTGCTAAAAGTGTGATTTTGAGACCTGTTTCACCGTGCAATGTAAGGGAGAGAAAAAAAACAACCTATTTTGGATTATCAAGTTTGAATCTACAGAGCAACTATTAAAGATATCTCACCAATACTTAGAGTTGCATCATGGCAAGGTAACTACACAACCCACACCTCTACCAAACTTTAATGATGCTTTAAGGCCTCGTCGCGGCCCAGGGTTTAGTTCAGACCTGCGGTCCTATGATGCATGTCGTTCTCTCTCTCTTTCAACTCACTTTCCTGTCTCTCTTCACTGTCCTGTATCTCTCCACTGTCCTGTCTCTCTACCTTCCAGTTGGGAGTCGAACCCCCCTAACCACGAGACCGCCCTGCCCTGCGTGACATCCTGCTGTGACATCCAAATGATCTTTTGTAAAACTTGACTTTTTACATTCCCGTTCGTTGCTGTGTTTTACAGAGATTATCTCGGCGCGCTCGAAGCTGAAGCGAGACGAAGAGGAAGCCAGGAGGAGAGCGAAGGAAGCAGAAAAGGCCAAACGGGGATTGGAAGGCGCCTCGGCCAGAACAGAAGCCTCGCCGCGGGCCGAGCCAGCGAGGGACAGCGGTGGAAAGGCAGACTCCGGTTCAGAAGGTCGACTTCATTCTGTTGCTCTCTCTTCCATCGTCTTCGTTTCTCTCTTCGTCTCATTCTTTCTGTATTCGTCTCTCCTTTGTCTCGCTCCCTACTTCTCGCGTGATTCTGATTCAAATAATTGTATTAATCCCGTTCGTTGTTCTTTGTTACAGTTGCTCCGCGCAATGCGATAATGTGTTGATCTAAATGTGTTATATTCTCTATTATCTTGAGCAGAGCAATTGCAACAGAAACAAGTTGATGTAATTATTGTGTAATTATGCCAAATACCTAACCGCTCGAAAAACACGCAGAAAAAAAATCTGCTTCCGCGGAAATTAGTTGACAAGAGTTTAATTTACTTTTCATGTTGTCTCTAACCACCTGTGGGTGTATTTCTGTCATACAGCGCCTCCTGCTGGAGAGGAGGGCAGCGACCCAGCCGATGTTGACCCCGCCTCCAGCCAGGAGAACCACGCCACCTCTGGAGAGACGTCACAGGAAGAGATGGGTACGCTTCCCTTCTTCATCTGTTTTTTTCTGATTACTTGATGTACTTATTTCATAATTTAGCCATAGTCATTTTTAATCCAAAGTGACATGCAGTGAATTGAGATGCATGTTATTGAGGAGCAGGTAAGACTGGTTAGACTGCGGACATTGAGGATCGAACCCAGAACCTCTTGGCTGGCAGTCAGGGACCCTTACCACTAGTCTATCCTACCTGCGTCCCACCAGCTCTAAACTTGCTATTTGTTGTGATACCGTCTCCTCGGTAGAAACGAGTGGGAAGGAGGAGTGGAGTAGTGAGGAGAAGGAGGCCGAGCAGACCCAGCCCGCGGAGGAGCAGAGCTCTGGGGCCCTCAGGAGCCCGGAGGAGCCCGACCTGGTGGACCGGTCTTCCCAGTGGTCCTTCACAAGCAAGGACGGATCAGGTTTGTGTTTCTCAACGTCTGTTGTGGGGCCGGCGATATTGAAATAAAAAACATTTAGACTATAAAAGTGGCTATCACGATAAGTCCATATCTTGCTTCCATGAAGATACTATACCACTCGAAGACCATAAACGATAATATTTAATTATTGCCCAGCCCTACTTTTTTGTCTCATGTGCCCCCAGCATCGCTTCACTGACACCAAACCAGAAATGTTTTCTTTGAACGAATATTATACTATTATCGTTTAGCATCATTATTAATATCGTAGTGGCATAGATGTGCAGCGACAATCAACATACACAATATTTAACAAATTCAACAAAGATTACTATTTTGCGTTGTTGTTGTTGTTGTAGTTATAACAATGCAAAATTAAAATCTTTACCAGTTCACCCTGGAACCGGCTTATAGAGGGGACAGCCTACTGGACAGAGTGTTTGACTTCCGGCCGGAAGGTCCTGGGTTCAATCCCTGCATTAAGCAGAATTTCCACTAATGCTGATTACTATTTATCTTTCATACAAAACTATTTACAGTGAATTTATTTAGATGTTAGATACATGTCAGGTGGTAGGGGGCTGGGGCGTCCCACAGGTAGACTGCGGACGTTGCATAGCGAACCTAGAACCTTCCGGCTGGGAGTCAAACACACTAACTAGACTAGACTGTCCTGCCCGGATGGCGTTAACGTTACCGTGTGCTTTGTCTCTGGTCTCAGAGGACGGTGTGAAGCTCAGCGGTGGAGGAACGGTCTCAGGAGGACACAGCGCTCTCGGCCAATCACTGAGCAGCAATAAAGAGGTGAGGGGCGTCTGATTGGACAGATCCTTACATGGAAGAAACGGGTAACATACTGTTCTGTTGGATAAAAAAAAAAAAAGAATTCTATCTTTTCTTAGCTCTTTTTTCTTTTTTGTGTATTTTGTAATTGTGTTCTGTTCATTTCCTTATTTTAATGTTTAAATACTAATATAACTATAATAATAATATATGCCATTTCGGTTGGGAATCACTGGGTTCGAGGAAGATGGTTTCTGATCGTAATGCATCAAAAGCCCAATGCCTCCTTCTCCAATCTCTGCTCCTCTCCAGTCGTCCCTCACGCCCTCCTCCCCCTCTTCCCTGGCCAAGGAGCTGGCGGGGCTGGCGGAGCTGAAGGTGAACGCCAGCAACCTGTTCCGCCTGGGCCAGGAGGGCAAATACCGCGTGTACCACAACCAGTACAGCACCAACGTGCTGGCGCTCAACAAGCACCAGCACCGTGAGGACCACGACAAGCGCCGCCACCTCTCCCACAAGTTCAGCCTCACCGCCGCCTCCGACTTCAAGTGGAACGGGTCCATCCACGGCTCCCGCGTGCTCACCGTGTCCACGCTGCGCCTCACCATCATCCAGCTGGAGAGCAGCGTTCCCGGGCCCTTCATGCACCCCAACTGGGCCGCGCACAGGTAACGCCCACCCACCATTATCACAGGTGATGCCCACCCACCATTATCACAGGTAACGCCCCCCCACCATTATCACAGGTGACGCCCCCCCACCATTATCACAGGTGACGCCCACCCACCATTATCACAGGTGACGCCCACCCACCATTATCACAGGTGACGCCCACCCACCATTATCACAGGTGACGCCCACCCACCATTATCACAGGTAACGCCCACCCACCATTATCACAGGTAACGCCCACCCACCATTATCACAGGTAACGCCCACCCACCATTATCACAGGTGACGCCCACCCACCTACCTGGTTCTCTGTGTATTCTGTGGTGGCTGTCTAACTGGTTCTGTGTGTGTTCCAGGTCCAACTGGAACAAGGCGGTCCAGATGTGCAGCAAGGCACGGGAGTTCGCCCTGGCGCTCGCCATCCTGGAGTGCGCCATCAAGCCTGTGGTCATGCTGCCTGTGTGGAAGGAGTCGCTCGGACACACCCGGTAACCTAGCAACCAAATAATAATAAACTTTATTTGTATAGCACCTTTCATACAAGAAATGCAAAGTCAAATGCAAAGTGCTTAACAACAAAGAAATGACATGCACTTCAGTGCTTTACATGAAAAAGAACATAAAAGCATTAAAAATATTAATGTGACATAAGATGGAAAATAAAACCAAAAAGCGAGAATAGAATACATAAAATTGAAGAATAAAATAACCTAGCAACCCTAGTAACATGACTCCAGAAGCTCACATTAATAATAATCATCCTAATGATGGTAATAGTATGACTAATGATAGTAATAATGTGAGTAATGATACTAATGATAGTAATAATATGACTAATGATAGTAATAATATGACTAATGATAGTAATAATGTGAGTAATGATACTAATGATAGTAATAATATGACTAATGATAGTAATAATATGACTGATGATAGTAATAATATGACTAATGATGAGTTGTATTTCTTGAGCACCTTTCAATAACCGGTACCATGGGTTCAGTTACATGGGTTCAGTTACATGGGTTCAGTTACAAGGGTTTCAGTAATAAGAGGAGCAACAGACACTTCAACACAACACAAAGGAGTAATGTAAAAATAAATAACGGTTAAAAGTGGATACAGAGATTAATAACAAAAAACTATGGAGAAGCAAAAGTACATATCTCTTATCTTGGCTCCGCATAGTCTAGTCTAACGGTTAGGGTGTTTGACTTCAAGCCCAAAGGTTCTGGGTTCGAACCCCGATGTCTGCAGCCTTTAGCTGTAGGCATCCTTGCCTGATGACATCTATCGTCACTTTGGATGAAAATACGAGTCATGGTCCACAAGCCAGAGAAGAACCTTCATCCATCCTCCGTATCCCTCCCCCTCTTCTCTTCATCCATCCTCTGTATCCCCTCCCCTCTTCATCCATCCTCCGTATCCCCTCCCCTCTTCTCTTCATCCATCCTCCGTATCCCCTCCCCTCTTCCCTTCATCCATTGGTTTATCTATTTAGTGTCTGCGTTCTCACTGGTGGTGTTGACTTGCTGTCTGTCTGTCTGTCTGTCTGTCTGTCAGGCTCCACCGCATGACGTCGATGGAGCGCGAGGAGAAGGAGAAGATGAAGAAGAAGGAGAAGAAGCTGGAGGACGAGGAGACCCTGCAGCAGGCCACCTGGGTCAAATACACCTTCCCTATCAAACACCAGGTAACACACACACCTTCACCATCAAACACCAGGTAACACACACACCTTCACCATCAAACACCAGGTAACACCTCACACCTTCACCATCAAACACCAGGTAACACACACACCTTCACCATCAAACACCAGGTAACACACACACACCTTCACCATCAAACACCAGGTAACACACACACACCGTCACCATCAAACACCAGGTAACACCTCACACCTTCACCATCAAACACCAGGTAACACACACACCTTCCCTATCAAACACCAGGTAACACACACACCTTCACCATCAAACACCAGGTAACACACACACACACACACACACACACACACCATCAAACACCAGGTAACACCTCACACCTTCCCTATCAAACACCAGGTAACATACACACAGACACCTTCACCATCAAAAACCAGGTAACACACACCTTCCCTATCAAAACACCACGTAACACACACACACACACAGACTCAGGAGGAGCTATGTCAGCACCACCTGCTCTGCCTGGTTAAACCAGTCATCACCACACACACACACACACACA
>OOFB01031360.1:18212-30301 GCA_900323305.1 Trachyrincus murrayi | reverse complement strand
CCTTCCCTATCAAACACCAGGTAACACACACACCTTCACCATCAAACACCAGGTAACACACACACACCTTCACCATCAAACACCAGGTAACACACACACACCTTCACCACAAACACCACAACACAGACACCTTCACCATCAAACACCAGGTAACACCTCACACCTTCCCTATCAAACACCAGGTAACATACACACAGACACCTTCACCATCAAAAACCAGGTAACACACACCTTCCCTATCAAAACACCACGTAACACACACACACACATACACACACACACACACACACACACACACACACACACACACCCACATATACATACAAACTGAAATAAATGATAAAAAAATTGAAATAATAAAAATAATAATAAACTGAGACTTGGATGTAATATTCGAGCTGGGCTGCTGTAGTCAACTTACAGTAACTCCATAACATGTCTGATATGGGTAAAGACAATGTTTCCATATAAACCGAGTAAGGTTACACACACCCTTTTGACCGATGGCTTCACCACAGTAGTTAGAAGTAGAATAGTCTAGTGGTTAGGGTGTTTGACTCCCAGCCGTCCTCCATGTCCTTGGACTAGGTCCAGGTACTGATTCTGTATGGTTCTCAGCCTCAGCATAGTGTCCCATAAGAGGAAGAAACCCCGTCACTGGGGAGGTGTTGTGGTCAGTGGGACGATAGTGTTTGGGTTTTTGACTCCTAGCTGAAAGGTTCTGGGTTTGATCCTCCTAGCTGAAAGGTTCTGGGTTTGATCCCTGACGTCTTCAGACCACCTGAGACTCGTCTACTCTGTTTTCTGTGGTTGGATTACAATCACCTCCTAAATGTATAATTAATTAAACAATATATCCTGACTACTACCCCCCCCCCTGGTGCAGCTAAAGCCAGGCAAGAAGGCACGTTGGCCAGCGACAACAAGCAGGAAGTCAAACCCTCAACCCAGAGCACCGTCGGGGAGGACGAGAAGCCCCCGCCCGCCGCTGTGTCTCCCCCACCGCACGACGCCAACACAGCCGTGGAGAAGGAGGAGGCGATATCGGAAAAAGAGGAGGAGGAGGAGGAGGAGGAGGAGGACAAAAAAACGGAAGATAAAACAGAAACTAAGATGGAGGTCGTGTCCTCCAGTGGCCCAAAAGGTAGGTGGTTGAAATCAAAGTTCGATATTCTCATGTTAGTCACCACACATTGATTTTCATGTGAATTCCTATTTTTTTAATTCATGTCGTCTCTAGTTTTTCTTAACACTTTTTCATTTTGTTTATTGTCTGAAAAATGTGTTTACACTCAAAGTAAGGTACAGGAAAAAATAGCGATTGTGCTATTGGAACTGAAACCCAGGTAGTAGTAAATACCCGGTCCTAGATTTTTTTATAACCCGATTACAAGTAGAAGTGCAGTTTTTTTTTGCTGTGTGTGGTTCTTGACATCCTGGCTGTCTGTGTTGGGCCACAGAGGAGGAGAGCGCAGCCTCCCCTCCCTCGTCCACCGCGGCGGGGCAGACGGTGAAGGATGAGCCCATGGAGGGGACGGGGGCGGCCAAGCCCTTCTACCACGACGTGGTGAACGTCAGCGAGGGCTTCCAGCTGCGCACGGCCTACAAGAAGAAGGTGCGACCCTCGCGGCTGGACTCCCTGCTGGAGCGCCGCGTCAAGCAGTTCACCCTGGAGGAGAAGCAGCGGCTGGAGCGGATCAAGCAGACCGCCCTGCTCTCCAAGTTCTCCAAGGTCAAGACCGACGACCTGGAGCCACAGCAGCCATCGCCCGCGGCGACCACCGTCTCCGCCGCGTGCTCCAAAGCGGATGAGACGCCCCCGGTGAGAGACAACAAGGTGGTGAAGCGGCTGGAGTTTGACCAGGAGCAGACGGAGAGCAGGACTCGGACCTCGGGGGAGACGGACAACCTGGATGTGAGGTTAGGCTCGGCGGAGCCGGCCAGTGAGACCGGATCGCTGGCCCCGCCCCACAAGGAGGTGAATGGAGAAGCCCAGCCGGGCAGCGAGTCAGCCAAGCATCCCCGACCGGCGGAGGAGGTGACGCGAGTGGGGGAGAACGGCAGGAAGCGTCCGTTCGAGGAGGAGGTGAAGGACATCGCTGGGAGGGCAACGGTCAACGGGAATGCTGCGACCGGCGACTCCAACGGGAACAACCAGCCCCTGGTCAACGGGAACGGATCCCAGGACGCCACTGGGGAGGCGGCCCTCCCACCCCCCTCCAAGCTCCCCCGCCTGGAGAACCACCTGGTCATGGGCGACGGTGTTGACATGGCAACGAATAACAACTCGGTGCTTCCCTCCCCATCGCCTGCCAGCCATACTCCCGCCATGGAGAACACCCTCAAGACCGTCAGCCAGGTCACCACCACCACCACCGCGGTTACCACGGTGACCACCACGTCTCAGACCGTGGTTTCCGGAAACGGTACCGCCGCCACCATCGCCGTGGCGCGTTCAACCGCACAGTGCACCACCACCGCAGTCTCCTCCATCACCATGACAACGGCAACAGGCAGAACTTCGCACGGCGCCCGCGACAGCAGGACAGTGACCTCGCGCACCAGCGGTTTCATGACGGTCAGCAAGGAGTACTCCACCCGGGACCGGGTCAGCCTGCTGCGCTTCTCCAAGTGCCGCAAGGCCCGCTCGGGCACGGCGCTGCCCTCCTACCGCAAGTTCGTCACCAAGAGCAGCAAGAAGAGCATCTTCGTGCTGCCCAACGACCAGCTGAAGAGGTTGGCACGCCGGGCCGGCATCCGGGAAGTGCCCATCTTCAGCTACAACGCCAAGCCCGCCCCGGACATCTGGCCCTACCCCTCCCCCCGGCCCACCTTCGCCATCACATGGAGGTCAGTGGATGAGGAGGGTGGGGGTGCAACTCGATCAACATTTTGCGTTTGAGGTTTTTAAAAACACCATTTTGGTTTTTAGAACTTAAGTGGAAAATGTCAAAATGGAGAAAGGATGGAAGTTTTCTATTGGAGAAATAACTTCCTAATCTCCAAAATGCAAAATTGTGGATAAAATTGTTGGTTACATATACTCAAGTACAGGTTACCCTGGAGGTCTATGTTGAGGTTAACCTGGAGGTCTGTTGAGGTTACCCTGGAGGTCTGTTGAGGTTAACCTGTAGGTCTGTGTTGAGGTTAACCTGTAGGTCTGTGTTGAGGTTAACCTGGAGGTCTGTGTTGAGGTTAACCTGGAGGTCTGTGTTGAGGTTAACCTGGAGGTCTGTGTTGAGGTTAACCTGGAGGTCTGTGTTGAGGTTAACCTGGAGGTCTGTGTTGAGGTTAACCTGGAGGTCTGTGTTGAGGTTAACCTGGAGGTCTGTGTTGAGGTTAACCTGGAGGTCTGTGTTGAGGTTAACCTGGAGGTCTATGTGGTTTCTCCCTGGCAGGTACCGTCTCCAGACTGTGCGGTCGCTGGCCGGGGTCAGCCTCATGCTCCGGCTGCTCTGGGCCTCTCTCCGCTGGGACGACATGGGCGTCAAGCCCCTTTCTGCCATGGGGACCACCAGGAAAGGTAAAGACATTCTGTCCCTCTCTATCTCTCTCTCTCTCTCTCTCTCTCTCTCTCTCTCTCTCTCTCTCTCTCTCTCTCTCTCTCTCTCTCTCTCTCTCTCTCTCACTCACCTTCCCTTGACCACTTCTCTCTCTCTATGAATCTGTTTGTTTATTTTCTTTCTTTGGCTCGCTTACTCCAGCTGTCCTTCTGTAAATATGAGCTTTGTTTCTTTTCTAAGCTGTGTGTTAATGCTCGTTTTGACCAGTTTATTACTTTATAAAGTAAATCAAAACTCCTCCGTTTTCTTCCAATTTAACTCCCAACACCCACAATCCTCTGCAGAAACCACCGAGACGGACATCATCACCACGGAGATCATCAAGCGGAGAGACGTGGGGCCGTACGGCATCCGCTCCGAGTACTGCATCCGCAAGATCATCTGCCCGCTCAGCATCCGGGACACGCCCAGCAAAGGTGTGCGGATGTGTGCACTCCGCTGCTCGTCGGCAGGGAAGGTTTCTCGGCCCACATAATTGTAGGCGTCACAAGCTAAATGGTTTGAGAACAACTGATCTAGACTACGCAGCCATTTCCAGATATGACTGTATGGAATCTGATGATAGGTCAGTCTATGGGGGAGATAAAGGGCAGGTATAGGGAAGGTCAAGAGAGATATGGGGGGTGTTTTTCGTGTAGATTTGGAGGAGTTTGTCAAGTGATATGAGGGTCTTCAGGAGGCGTGGAGAAGGTTGTGGAGGAGGTATTCAGTAGTTATGGGGGGGGCAGGGCGTCTATTGAGGAGGTCTTGAGAAGGTTTGAGGGAGGTCTAGAGGAGATTTGGGGAGGTATAAAGGAGGTGTTCGGGAGCAAAAGAGGAGCCAGTCTGAGGCTGTTCTCCAACCCTCCCAGCAGAGACGCCCACGCCCCAGAGGAAAGGCCTGCGTTCCAGCGCTCTGAGACCCAGGAAGCCAGAGCCCGCCAAGCAGACCGGTCCTGTTGCCGTGGAGACGTGGGTGACTGAGGAGGAGCTGGACCTGTGGGAGATCAGAGCCTTCGCAGAGCGGTGAGACCCCCCTCATTAACGCCCACACACCAACCCTATCTCCCAGGCCTGGGATTAACAAGACGTTATCTTCTATGAAATACTGATGGTTTACGAGTGGCCATCTATTTTTTAAATATTTTATTTTTTTGATGGTGTACAAAAGCCCTCAGTTTAAACGGGTCGCCCAAAACCTGTTGAGATGCCTATTTGTATGATGGGCTATAATAATAATAATAATAATAATAATGTACTGTATATGTAATATGTTGTAGTAATAATGTTTTATGTTTTAATATTGTTCATATTATATAACTTAATGTTCTGATAATGTTACTATATTTTTCTAAGTGTTTCCACTTAAGAGGACCTGACTAGACCATCTTGTGTGTGTTTGTCCCCTGGGTGGAGCAGGGTGGAGAGGGAGAAGTCCCAGGGTGGAGACCCCTCCAAGATGGGGGGCAGTCTGAAGACGGCAGAGGACGTCAAAGCCCATCTAGAGTCCCAGCTCAAGCAGGCACGGCTGGCTGCCCAGCAGGTAAGATCCCAGTTTAACCCTTAACCTGCTGTGGTTTAACCTGTAACCTGCTCTGGTTTAACCCTTAACCTGCTGTGGTTTAAACCTTAACCTGCTGTGATTTAACCCTTAACCTGCTATGGTTTAACCTGTAACCTGCTCTGGTTTAACCCTTAACCTGCTGTGGTTTAACCCTTAACCTGCTGTGGTTTAACCCTTAACCTGCTGTGGTTTAACCCTTAACCTGCTGTGGTTTAACCCTTAACCTGCTATGGTTTAACCTGTAACCTGCTGTGGTTTAACCCTTAACCTGCTGTGGTTTAACCTGCTGTGGTTTAACCCTTAACCTGCTGTGGTTTAACCTGCTGTGGTTTAACCCTTAACCTGCTATGGTTTAACCCTTAACCTGCTATGGTTTAACCCTTAACCTGCCATGGTACCCAGCAGGTATGACAAGACCTAACCCTAACCTTTAACCTCCTGTTCTACTTGGAAATACATCTCAACTTTTTATCACCCCTCAGTCTCAACACAATCCTTTTACTTTTTAAAAATACAATTTGACAAATTAGTAATTTTACGTCCATTTTAAGTCCAACCGGAAACAATGACATTAGGAAGGGGAGGTTGTCAAGGTTTTTACAATGATGCCCCCTGCACAATTCTCCTCATATCATTTGGACATTTTACCATGGAAAATGTTCTTGTTTCCATGATAACATTATTATATTTAATCATAAATTATATATTTCAGTAATATGACACTGAAATGACTGTCATATTACTGAAATATATAATATATTACAGTGTAATCTAACTTATCACCCTCAGTCTATCATTTTAAGAACAACACAACATTTAATCTTGGATCTTCTTCTATTGTGAATTTTAAGGATACTACAATATCCCTGCTTGTCCCGGCCAATAGTTGTTGTTGTTGTTGTTGTTACAAAGGAAGCTTTTAACTGGTTATGAGCCCTCTTGTCATCTCAACCACGTTGTGTCCCAGAAACGTCTGGAGCAGCAGAAGGCAGGCATCACCACCTCCATCACCTCCAGCACCGCTACCCCCCCGGCCGTCTCCTCCTCCTCCTCCACCTTCTCTTCCACCTCCTCCTCTTCCTCCTCCTCCTCCCTGAAAGGGGGTGCGGTGACCCCCGGGACCAAGCTGGTGCTGGCCTCCAAGCTCAGCTCACCCGTGGCCTTCCAGAAGGACAAGGACCTCCACCAGTCCTTCGCTTCCTGGGTCAAGCAGGGTCAGGCCAGCCAGGCCTCAGGTGAGCGATTGCATGACCCCTGGAGCTTTACAAAGGTCACTTTTTTTTAAATGTTTTTGAAATTGTTTGTAGGTCTGCTGGACGCTCACGTAAGGCTTACACACACACTCTCTCTCTCTCTCTCTCTCTCTCTCTCTCTCTCTCTCTCTCTCTCTCTCTCTCTCTCTCTCACGCTCTCACACACACACACACACACACACACACACACACACACACAGTGTATGGCTTATGCAGACTCGTTCAAAAAATCAATATGCAAATCGGTTGTTCGCTCGTTGTCAGTTCTTGGGTCTTATTGGCAAGCCCAACCCCTCTCTCGCATCCACTGGTCTCCACGTCATTTGCTATTCAATATGCATTTAATACCAAACTTTCTACATCTGCGTTGAGCTCCAGAATTCACACCACACACACAATGTCGCATGCGAGCGGTGTGCTTTTTTGCGCTAGCAGAAGCTAAGATACCGGTAGCGGGAGATTCGGTGCAGTAGTGTGGTGCTTTACACCGGGTGGCGTGGTGTTTGTTGCAGCCAGTAGACCTACTGCTAGCTCCACCACACCGGGGTGGGGCTCTCCAACTGCCGATGCCTGCTAACAGCAAGATTGTAGCGCTCAACATCCCCACCGCTCAAGGAGATATGGCGGAAGAAGCGTGACGATAATAATTTTAGTTTATTACTTTTCCGATTTATTTTTTTATTTTAGTTTTGCATTTTAACAAGCAGCATGGCTCTACGTCGGGTAGATATGTCGTTCTTTTGTTTTTTTTAGGAACAACAATAAGAAGGTGTGTGTTATTGTCGGTACAGAAAAAGATCAGACCCATTTTTTTCCCGCCACTTTTTGATTTGAACAGTAGTCTGGAGGACACTACTGTTACTGTGCATTGTTGGATAATTTCCTAAATCCTAATTCACCGATTCAACCTTCCAATGTTTGTCTGGTTATCTTCTACAGCTAAAAATAAGTGTGCAATGACATTAGCATTTCTGTGCTACCACAGTTAACATTTCACCTGATCATATTTCAGCTGCCCTCAAAAAAAGCCAATAACGTAAATACAAACAGATGTCTGGTTAGGTTTCCACGATCCGATCAAATCCCCAAGGATCAACTCTCACCCCGCCTACATTTTCTCTTTACACGTTTCGCTGGGAAATTGCACATTGTATTTCCAATATCTTACGCAAGTAAAGATGAGATTGGAATGACATTACATGTGGGAACCTTACAAGGGAAACTTCAGGATTTTTCAACCTTGAAATTGGTCCAGTACTGAGTCATGAAGTCACTGAAACATCAGGAGAGATGAGAGCGAGAGACATGACAAATGAGATGGAGAGAGAGGAGAGATGGAGAAAGAGAAAGACAGGGAGAGAGACAGAGGGGAGATGGAGAAAGAGAGAGACAGAGGGAGAGAGACAGAGGGGTGATGGAGAAAGAGAGCAACTGTGAGTGGCTGACCTTCTGGGTAGAGGTGTGCAGGTTGAGGTTCCCCGTGGTGGGGTGCAGGGTGCTGACAGGCTCAGATTGTGTTTGACAACATTATGGAAAGGATCCCTACAGAGAAATTAAAGTTTTTTCTTTACATTTCGCTTGATCCGGTCTGTTTGTTATTGTGTCTAACCAAGTCTCACTCAAGGAGAAGTCTCGCTCTGAAATCCCGCGAGATCTCACTTGGACTTGGTTAGACACACACTCTGTAGGGATCCTTTCCATAATGTTGTCATCTCACAATGTAACCCCAAAGGGTTACATTGCAGACGTTTCCTGGCTGGCGGCTGAAGTGCTCTCGCTCAATACTGGACCAATTTCAAAAATTGTTGTCCACATTGGTGAGTTAGACCCAACATGATGGGAAATGGGGCTTTCTGTTTTCTTCTAATCAAGTAGTGTGTAATGTTTATTGATGTTTAAATCAACCTCCCAAATGTATCTTATGTTTGCGATTGTTTTCATTAATCATTTGAAGCTCAATTTCATGGTTTCCCTCGCTGAGCATTTTGTTTTTGCATTGAACATGCTGTATAAATAAAGTTTGATTTCAAGTCCTAAATGTCTGCTCCTCTCTTCCCAGGAGGCTCTCAGGACGTGGTGGGGATCTTCCCCTCCGGACCCCCTGCCAACCTGCGCACCTACAGCACCCTGCACCCCACCACGGGGAACCTCAACCTGCGCGCCTCCACCCAGAAGGTCAGACACTCAAGAGTCTCTGTCTCTGTCTCTGTCTCCCCATCGCTTTCTCTCTCCATCTCTCCTCTCTCTCCATCTCATCTGTCATGTCCGTCGCTCCCATCTCTCCTGTGTTTTCCTCATTGTCTGCGAGCCAACGGTGCCACGACCAGCTCTGATTCCTTCTCCTTTCTGTTGCAGAACGTGGCCATGTATCGTTCTCCTGTCCAGGCCGCCGCGGCGACCACCTCCCTGGCTGCAAGTCCAGCAGCCACCCAACAAGGTAGTCTCTCCGGTCTCTCTGTTGCCTTCAATGAAATTTGTGACGAGGAAGGAAATTGGCTCAGACGAGTCTGTGTTTTTAATGCACGCTCTCTAGTGTGTCATGTTCTCTGTGCGTTCCCAGGTCAGCCCGGGTCCACGGCCGTGTCCGGCGCCAGTCCTGTGCAGACCGGCATGGTCCAGAGGGCGCTGGCGGTGGGTGCCGCGCCCGTCGCGGCTCCCCCCGCCCCTGCTCTACCCCCCTCCGCCCCTCCCCCGAGCACCCAGACCGGCCGGCCCCAGCAGGGGCAGGTCAAGCTCACCATGGCCCAGCTCCTGCAGCTGACCCAGGGGGCGCAGGTGAGCAGTCCCCCCCTCCCATCCCCACAGCTGTTTAATAACCACAGCTGTTTAATAACCACAGCTGTTTAATAACCACAGCTGTTTAATAGCCCCATTGCTGTTAATAAGCCCATAGCTATATAATATCCCTAACACTCATTTATCCTGTTACATTGATGAATGCTGAATAATTTAATTGGCGGTTCTTTCCTCCCAATAGCTATAATTAATTTAATAACTATTAATTAGCTAATTAATACCCAAGTCAAGAAGATGTATTTGTTACATGCATAATCATACATAATGTGAGCAGTAAAACATTTTCTTTTGTGCCATATTGCTATTGAATAACTTGAATACTCCTTTATCTTGTTGTCTTGGTGAATGCCGTGTCATTGTGTTCTTGGTTGGTCCTGTGGTGCCTCTGCAGGCGGGTAACCCTGGGCTGACGGTGGTGATCCAGGGCCAGGGCCAGACCCAGGGCCAGCTGCAGATCCTCCCCCAGGGGGTGACCGTCATCCCCGGCCCCGGCCAGCAGCTCATGCAGGCGGCCATGCCCAACGGGGACATCCAGCGCTTCCTCTTCACCCCCGTGCACCCCGGCTCCCCCTCCTCCCCCACCGCTCCTACCCCCACAGCCCAGACCCCCGTGTCCACACCAGCCCCGGTCCAGGCCCCGTGCCCAGCCCTGGCTCCAAACACAACCCACCTACCGTTCCCAACACAAGCAATAGCCCAGGCCCAGCCAGCGCTCTCCTTGCCGTCCCTGGTGGTCCCCCCTCTAGCCCAGGGCGGAGCCCCGACCGCAGGCCAGACACGGGTGGTCCCCGGACCCCCGGCCCCTGCCTTGGCGCCCCCTATGCCAGCCTTTGCACAAACACCAACTCCGGCCCCTGGACTCGGTTCAGCACATGCTGCGACCCTGCCCACCTCGCGGCAGGTGTACGCCCCGACCGCTACACCGCCCCGCGCGTCTCCCCCCACCCCTGTTCCCGCTCCCATGCTCGCCTGCGCACAGGTGCCGGTGTCGGTACAAGCGCCCATCGGAGCTCCTGTTGCGGTCCACACGGCCACCCTGGCGGCCCAAACCGCATTCCCCACAGCGATCCAGAGCCCCGTCCGAGTGCAGCCCGGCCTAACTCACACGGGTCAAGCTGTTCTGCCGGCCATGGCCCCAGCGCCGGTATCGGCCCCAGCGCCGGTCTCCGCTCACCTCGCTGTCCCCTCCCCCGCTCAGGCCGCACTGCATACCCAAGCGGCCATGCCCCTTTACGTTCCTGTGGCGACCGCCGCTGTCACACCGGTCACCGCCACCACCACCACGCCCTCAGTGCCAGGTAAGATACGCACGCACACACAAGCACGCACGCGTGCACACACACACACACTTTGATATTTGAGAGGCCACGGTCATTTTAATGTGACACTGGAGAAGTCATGAAAAACGTTCTCACCACACCCTCCTCTCCTCCCGTAGCCCTGGCGGAGCTGCGGATGTCCCAGCCTCCCTGGACACCTGCCTCTCCTCCAGCCCAGCAGGCTGCCTCCCCAACCCAGCCTCCACCACTGGCCCCCCTGTCCAGCCTCGCCACCCTCCCCGCCCCTACGCCAGCCCTTAGCCAACCACCGGTCTTCACTCCCTTACCCATGAGTCCACCACCAGTACAGTCCTATGCCCTGGTCCACCACGCTACCCCCACACAGCATCTACTCTCCCCAAGTCCCGTCTCGCCCATGCAGGTTCACATGAAGACTCTTCCTGCCTCTTCTGTTGTCACTCACGCTGCTGTGAGACCAGTGGTGCCGCCGCCTCAAACACAGACTCAGACCCAGGCCCAGATTCGGGCTCAGGTTCAGGTCACTCAAGCCCAACCTCTGGCCCACATTCAGGCCTCCATGCAAACCCAAGTTCAGTTCCAGCCGCAGTCACAGGTCACAACGCCCACTCGGCAAACGTCTCCACTCCAGGCTCAGTCCCCAGCCCAGATTCAACCTCAGGTAGTGTTCCAGACCCACAACAACCAGACCCTCCCGCAGGCCCAGCTCCAGTCCAGGCTACAGCCTCAGTATCACCCCCAGATACAGGTCCAGTTCCAGACACAGAACGCAGCTCCGCAGCATCCCCAAGTCCAGACACACACCCATATCCAACCCCACCAGCAGCTCCAAACACAAGCCCACATACATCCACAGCAGCAGATCCAGGTTCAAACCCACATCCAACCCCAGATCCAGACCCACATCCAACCCCAGATCCAGACCCACATCCAGCCCCAACAGCAGCTCCAGACACAGCTTCAGCCCCAACAGCAAGTACAGGTCCATGGCCAGCTCCAGCAGCTCCACACACAAGTCCACACCCAACCCCAACAGAAGGTCCAGGTGCAGCTTCAGCCCCAGTCACAGATTCAGGTCCAAGCACACATCCAACCCCAGCAACAGCTCCACACACAAGTCCACACCCAACCCCAACAAAAGGTCCAGGTGCAGCTTCAGCCCCAGTCACAGATTCAGGTCCAAGCACACATCCAACCCCAGCAACAGCTCCACACACAAGTCCACACCCAACCCCAACAGAAGGTCCAGGTGCAGCTTCAGCCCCAGTCACAGATTCAGGTCCAAGCACACATCCAACCCCAGCAACAGCTCCACACACAAGTCCACACCCAACCCCAACAGAAGGTCCAGGTGCAGCTTCAGCCCCAGTCACAGATTCAGGTCCAAGCACACATCCAACCCCAGCAACAGCTCCACACACAAGTCCACACCCAACCCCAACAGAAGGTCCAGGTGCAGCTTCAGCCCCAGTCACAGATTCAGGTCCAAGCGCACATCCAACCCCAGCAACAGCTCCAAACACAACTTCAGCCCCAACAACCGGTCCAGACACAGCTTCAGCCCCAACAGCAGGTGCAGGTCCAAGGTCAGCTCCAACAGGTCCAAGGTCAGCTCCAGCAGGTTCAGACACAAGCC
>OOFB01031360.1:0-17786 GCA_900323305.1 Trachyrincus murrayi | reverse complement strand
CCATATCCAACCCCACCAGCAGCTCCAAACACAAGCCCACATACATCCACAGCAGCAGATCCAGGTTCAAACCCACATCCAACCCCAGATCCAGACCCACATCCAACCCCAGATCCAGACCCACATCCAGCCCCAACAACCGGTCCAGACACAGCTTCAGCCCCAACAGCAGGTGCAGGTCCAAGGTCAGCTCCAACAGGTCCAAGGTCAGCTCCAGCAGGTTCAGACACAAGCCCACATACAGCCCCAGATCCAAACCCACATACAGCCACAACAACAGCAAGTCCAGACACAGCTTCAGCCCCAACAGCAGGTGCAGGTCCAAGGTCAGCGCCAGCAGGTCCAGTTCCAGTCCCAGCCCCACATCCAGGTGATCCCTCAGAGCACCCAGCAGCACCAACAGGTCCAGGTCCAACCCAAACTCCAGGTCCAGTTCCAGCAGCAGCAGCAGAACCAAAGCCCGCTCCAAGCCCAGCCTCAGCTCCAGGTCCAGTCTCCCATTCGGCACCAGCTCATCAGCGTGCCGGGCCTCCAGCAGCCCGTGCAGCTGCTGTCTGCGCTCCCGCCCCACGTGGCGGCCCAGATCCAGGCCCAGATCCAGGCTCAGATGCAGGCACAAGGCGGGGCGGTGCCCCAGCAGATCAAGCTGCAGCTCCCCATCCAGATCCAGCAGCCCGGGGGTCAGGTCCAGACCCACCAGATCCAGAACCTGGTAACTATCCAGGCCCCGGCCAGCGTGCTCACCAGCCCGGAGCAGCTCAGCCGCATGCAGCATCAACAACAACAACAACAGAATCAACAACAACAACAACAACAACAGAATCAACAACAGACTCAACAACATAATCTTCATCAACAACAGCAGCAGCCAAAGAAGAAGAAGCAGGAGACCAAGAGGGAGCAGAGAGAGCAGCCAGCCGACGGCCTCCACAAACAGGTCAGAGTCCTGAACACAATGATCCATGTGCTATCTACCCGTCTACGCATTCTATCCTAGAAATGTTCCGGAACATTTCCTGCATGGGGTCATGTGTGAATGGGAACAGGGATCGAAAAGCCCCATGCAGGAAATGTTCCGGAACATTTCTGGGATTGACTGCATGTGTGAAAGGGGCTTAGCTGTCTAACCATTTATATGTCTAGCAATCTAAACATCTAACCACCTAGCTGTCTAATCAACCACGCCTTCTAGTGGTCTAGCCATCAAGTTATATATCCATCTGGCTATATAGCCACCTATCCGTCTGGCCTTCTAACCATTTAGCTATCTAGCTGGCTGGCCGGGACGTTTTGTGCTTGAATAAAGTAGAAACAACTTGAATAAACTAAAAGGAGCCTCTTGTTACTTGTTGTTTGTTTGTCTCCTAGGCGACGGTGAAGCAGACGGCCTCCGAACAGCAGAAGCACAAGAAGAGTCTGGCAGCAGCCGAGCGCGAGGAGAACCACAGGTTAGCATCCATCAGCCCTGGGTTCGATCGGTCACCTCCTTGTGCGTACTTACACACGTGTGCGTGTGAGAATCGGAGGTTCTTTATACATGTAGTCTTTTCTTTTCTTTTTTTACCTAGAAGTAGCGTTGCTGTTTATAGGTCAGTTGCTCTAGAATGCCCGTACACCTGAAAGGTAGATGCCGGCGTTTTCATTACCTGCAGAGTAGACCCCTTAAAGGTCTGTACCACCAGGATAAAGGTTAACAAACCAATATAAGCTTTTTAAAAAGGGGTAGAAATGACAAGTTACTCTTGTCTGGCTGGACAATCTCACATGTGTCACCAAACTGACCATTTAAACGTGCGGATGACTCTGGGTCACCAAACGGACCATTTAAACGTGCGGATGACTCTGAGGAAGCTCTGATGATGTGTTGGCAGCTGACGTATTATTCCCCTTGTGGTGCCTCCTCCAGGATGATGGTGTGCAACCAGGTGATGAAGTTCATCCTGGACAAGATGGAGAAGGACGAGAAGCAGGCGGCCAAGAAGAGGAAGAAGGAGGAAGTGGTGGAGCAGAAGCGCTCCAAGCAGAACGCCACCAAGCTCACGGCGCTGCTCTACAAGCACAAGGAGCAGCTCAAGGCCGAGATCCTCAAGAAGAGGGCTCTGCTAGACAAGGAGCTGCAGCAGCAAGTACAGGTTGGTAACCACGGCGCCCCTGGCGGACCGGAGATCAAACTGTATGTTATGAGACTTCAGACCAAGGAGACCTCGAAGCTTAGCTTAGCTTAGCCAATGACGAATTGAATATGGAAAGTGACAGTTGGAAGTCTCTGGAAGATTCTGTACTGTTGGTTACCTGCTACAAGTCTATTCTCATCTGTGTGTGTGTGTGTGTGTGTGTGTGTGTGTGTGTGTGTGTGTGTGTGTGTGTGTGTGTGTGTGTGTGTGTGTGTGTGTGTGTGTCTGTGTGTATGTGGTAGGAGGAGCTGAAGCGAGACATCGTCCGGCTGCAGAGGGAGAAGGATAAAGCCCGGGCCGCCATCACCCAGGCCGCCGCCGCCGTCGCCAAGGCAACGCCTCACCCCGCCCACCCCATGACATCACCGCCACCGCCGCCACCATCACAGCCGCCGGGCCACTCCTCCTCCCACAAACGCAAGCGAGAGGAGGAGACGCAGCGGGACAAGGAGAGGAGCCGGGAGCGTGACAAGCATCGGGACAAGAGCAAGAAGCGGGACAAGGAGAAGGAGCGGGAGAAGGAGAGAGACAGACACCCGGAGAGGGAGAAGGAGAAGGAGAGGGAGAGACACCAGGAGAGAGACAAGCAGCGAGAGCGAGACAGGCCGCGGGACAAGGAGCGGGAGAGGGGTGAACGGGACCCTCTGAAACACAAGAAGAAGAAGAGCCTCTCTGCCACCTCCAAGGACCACAAGAAGGAGGCCAAGCTGTACTGCATCTGCAGGACGCCCTACGACGAGGCCAAGTAAGACTTACCTCAAGTCTATTCATCCCTTTCCTCTTTTATACATCTTCATCATTGCCTCTATCATGTATATTGAAGTTCCCCATTTGTGTTATTTAGGCCTACGGCAATACCAACATATGTTTTTGGTATTTATATACAAGTTATAATGAGTAATGAAAAAGAGTTCTCTGTGGTTCTATAGTGTGATGGTTCTATGGTCGTCATGTTCTGTGCTTCTCAGGTTCTACATCGGCTGCGACCTGTGCTCCAACTGGTTCCACGGGGCGTGTGTGGGCATCACGGAGAAGGAGGCCAAGAAGCTGGAGGACTTTGTCTGTCCTGGGTGCAAGCGAGGCCAGCAGGGCGGCAGCGGGGCCACCCACGACACAGGAAGCTGTCAGGAGGCAGCAGGAAGCGGTCACGAGGCAGGAAGCGGTCACGAGGCAGGAAGCGGTCTCGAGGCAGGAAGTGGTCCCGAGGCGGCGGCGGTCGTCGTGGAGGAAGTGGGCGGCGGCCCGGAGCTGTACTGCATCTGTCGGACGCCGTACGACGAAACGCAGTACGTCCACCGTCACCTGAGAACAACATCCTCAACAGCTGTTAGAACCGTTCCCTGTCTCCTTCTGATTGGCTCGGGAGGAGCCGAGGGAGGGAGAGAAAATACCAAAAGAAACATATCTCGGAATGTGTCCTTCGAATCAGTAGTATCTGGAAAAAACTGTGTTTCAGCTCGGATAGTCTAGTGGTTCGAGTGTTTGTCTCCCAGCTAGGGAGAAACAAGTGATCTAGCGCACTATGCTTGTTTGTTAATAAGATCAGTCACAGGCTGAGTTGACAGCTAGAAGTTTATCAGAACGTGAAGCTGCTACAAATTTCCAACCGTCCGTGTGCGTGTGCATGTGTGTGTGCAAATTACCCTGTAGACCGATGCGTAACCGGTCAAACATATTCTCTGCGGTTAACCGATTAACGGGTTAGGACATCACTACTCCCAGCCAAAAGGTTCTACTTGTAGGCATCCTGGGACAAGAAGCCTAACCCCTACCTGTAAGATGAATACATAAATTCACTGCAAGTCGTCTGCTAAATGACTAAATTGTAAACGGTAGTCTCAAGGCTTCTCAAGATGTTTAAATCACTGAGTGAAGAAAGTCAATTGAAAATTGCCAACGTGCCTCAGAGCTCCAGATGGTTTTCCTAATCCTCTGGTAACTCTTTACTCTTTACCTTACCTTAGGTTCTACATTGGCTGTGACCGCTGTCAGAACTGGTACCACGGCCGCTGCGTGGGCATCCTGCAGAGCGAGGCCAACCACATCGACGTGTACGTGTGTCCGCAGTGCCAGTCCACCGAGGACGACATGACGGTCCTCACGCCGCTCACCGACAAGGACTACGAGGGCTTGAAACGAATTCTACGCTCCTTACAGGTACGAGCTAGTTGAGACTGTCCGCGTATAGCTGAACGAGCTAGCTCTGTCCACATAGCTCTGAACAGGCTAGCTATGTCCTTGCAGCGCTGAGTAGGCTACATCTGTTTGTGTAACTGAACGAGCTAGCTCTGCCTACATAGCACAGTAATTAAAAGTTGAGAATGTATAAAAAAAAGTGGGCACATTTTTTTATTTCAGTGTTTGTCAATGAGCACATTTGTTAAAATTGTTCCGTATTCAAGTAATTCTGCTTTTTAAGTTATTTAACATTTTTAGCATTCAATGCATCTTTTCTACAGACTCATAAAATGGCGTGGCCCTTCCTCGAGCCGGTGGACCCCAACGACGCGCCTGATTACTACCGCGTAATAAAGGAACCAATGGGTGAGCGAGCATCAGAAGCTCAACCAAACCTTGAACATTAAACACCAAACTTCAAGCTCGGGCTGTCATTAATTAATCGTCACCAGTAGATGTTTAAGGGGAAACACACCGGTTAATACTTCTTATTATTGATTATTTCCCCGTAGACCTCGCCACAATGGACGGCCGGTTACAGAATCGGCATTACCGCAAGCTGACGGAGTTCGTGGCGGACGTGACCAAAGTCTTCGACAACTGTCGGTATTACAACCCCAACGATTCGCCCTTCTTCCAGTGTGCTGAGGTCTTGGAGAGCTTCTTCGTCCAGAAGCTGAAAGGTTTTAAAGCAAGCAGGTAATCTAGAATCTTCAAACTGTCACTTTTCATACTCTATTCCTCATTGGTTGCCAAGCGTTGGGGTCTCCCTAGACACACAGCATTCTGCCCAATAAACAGGACCCTACCTCATTTATATACGGTGGTTCATTGGTTACAAAAGAAATGCTGATTATTGTTCCTTGTTGTGTAGCGGGCTTAATGAAAATAGTTGGTTAATATGATGTATAATAATAATAATAATATTGAATGTTTTCTAGGTTAGCAATGGTCAGGTTTGGCTATGCAGTTAGAAATTGTTATGCTTAGATACTAGTTTAGCAACATGTTAAGTTACAGACTCGTGAGTTGAAGGCCATAGCTCTGACAATGAATGGTGTGTTGCTATGGAGACCCTTGAGCTTTTTCTGTGGCCAACATGGCATCGCCCAGCTTACACTATGTGATGTTCCTTAGGTCTTTTTATGGATCAGTTCCATTAAATATACATCCCTCTTCCTGTCCTCCCCACAGCGTATTCATTCACCGGTGTCTCTAGCGTCCCCTTGGCTACGTTGCATGTCTCTAGTAAATGCCATCTTTAGTGATATGATTTGCTTCCGAATGCCTTCCATTCTTGGCTATCATGTTCATCGGACGTCTCGGCATGTGTGCCTGTTTGCTGTTTGCTTCAGAACTAGTAGATCCACGTCTCGCCCGAACAACGTGTTATTTCCGTGTTTTCATGATTGTTTGTGGGTTTGCATCCTGCATGTCATCTGTCTTGTGCTGCATGCCCCTCTCTCATTCATGGCTGCCCGTTCTCTCTCTTCTTTTCCAGATTGTCAGATTCATAAGTTTCCCCCGTTGTAGCCTTGGAGTCTTGAGCTGGATGCTGGGGGTCTTGGTAGTCATGGAAACCTGCCGTCTCGTATATTGATCGTTTAAAACACAAATTTTTAAAAGGTGCAAAAACTTGCGTTGACAAAAAAAAAAAAGACAACTCAACGGCAGTTGTCGGCGGTTGTGATTGATCCAAAATGGCAGCCATGTTGGCGTGTGTTGTAAGTAATCGCAGGAAATGGGTTTTTTTTGTTTGTTACTTTTTTGTTTTCTTCTGAACATTTCAAAACTCCCAATGTCTACCCCCTGCAAGCATTCCATGGCAACGGTGACGTTTATTTTCCACAGCAAAAAATGTCAAACATCATGATTCTCAAATGTTATTTATCTACTGTAGTATTGGGTTGGGTTGACTTATATTTGTGAATGTGGAGCTGTATATTTAATAACAATAATGATCTATGACATACATATTTATCTGACGCTTTATACCAACCCATGTTCCGTTTGATAAACCTGATGTGACTAATGCTCAGGGGGTTACTAGGCAACAAGTAGCCCGGTAATCAATTTAACGAACAAGTGAGACGGTTTAAAATCAGCGCCACAGCCTACATGATCACCTGACTGAACCGTAGCTCTAGAAGCTACTGTAACCATGCCGTCTGTTCACCCATCCCTCACCTCTCTCTCTCTCGCTCTCTCTCTCTCGCTCTCTCTCTCTCTGCATCCCTCTTGCGTGGTGGTGTCGTCTGTGTGTGTCGGTTCGTCATTCAACGTCACATCTCACACACATCCGTATACGTCAATAAACCAAATAATAAAACACACAAATACCTTAATCTGTCCCCCCCCAACCCCTCTTTCTCTGCACCAGGTCTCACATCAACAAACCACAGACCTCCACCACCTCTTAGAACACACACACACACACACACACACACACACACACACACATGTACACCCACAACATAGAAAAAGCACTTGCCAAGAATGCAGCTTTTGACTGAACGATATATAAAGTGATGGGAGGAGTGAGCCAGGCCACGCACGGTGCTTGGAGAAACAGTGCCCCCCCCCCCCCCGTTCCTCTGTTGCGGGGGAACACCGGGAAAAAAAGTCTTTGGGGCCCATTTGGGCTGCAGGAACTCTTTCAGAAGAAGAATGAAGAAAAGACGTTTAGAAAAAAAAAGACTCCTAAGGAGTTCTTTCATTTCCATGTAGTTATTTCTTTTTTTTTTTTTTATCTGTTTCCCACATTTTTTTTTTTTTTTTACTCATTTGCCTGTTTGGAGTTTTGGAAAGGTCATTCTCATTGTGGAATATATTTGGAATACGGATATACATTGGCTTTTTTGACCCATGACTTTGCCCTGAAGTTTTCATGGGAAATGTAAAGTAAGACAAACGCCGGAGGGTTCTATTGGTTGGGCCTGTATAGCTTACTGACATGAAAAATCTACTAATAATGATATGCTTTGCAGTATGTTCGGAGAAGACACTATGTGTATTTGAAGGTATCACGCCCTGTTTGTATAAAAACAAATGTCCGACTTTGAATCTTCTTTTTTTTGTATTACCGTTGAAGAAATATTGATGTATATGGAACATAATAAATTGAAAAGTCGTATCTGTGCTGTGTGGTTTAACTGAGGCACGGGGGTGAATTACACACTCGCCAACAGATCCCGAAGCAAGCATAGTTCAAGTACGCGATGAAAATAAAGAGAACTTATCAAATGTCACATGTTTATCTTAAAATCTAACTAGAGGGCTTGTAGCAGAGCAGCTGTACAAGAGGCTTAAGAAGGGAAATACACCACAACAGCTCTGAATAAAGGTAAACAGAAACAGTAGGCTGCAACTCAGAATCACACATACATTTGAGAGGTAGGATTAGGAGGAAGCAAAATTAAAGTATGCTGTAGGCCTAAGCTATAAGTTAAATATAAAATACAAAAAAGATCTAAGAAAAAAAAGTGACATCTAGAATACCAGTACAAAAGAAGTAAAACATAACTACTATTAACATGCAAAGGTACAAAAAGGTAAAATACTAAATACTAAAAGGGTGCTAAAAAGTAAACTAACTAGAAATACAATAGGTATCCACAGATACTCTGTGAATACCTAACAATACAAGCACATCTCTGAACTTGCGAAAGTGGCGCAGTCCTCCTAACCACGCCCTAATCTCGCGATAGTTGCAGCGTGACATCACGTCCTGTGCGCCGTGTGATTTTTTAAAACGGTCCAATGAGTGAGCGGCCCTGGATGCTCTGACTCGAACAGCCCAATCACAGAGGCTTGTTGCAGAAATTTAAAGGTCTGAACAGTTTTGCTCCTACCAGAAACCTTTCAGCACGAGTAGGGTAAGGACATTATGAATTATAATATTCTCAGTTCCATTGATCAGTTAACTTGAACAACGATTATGTTTTCTAAATGTACTTGCAGTTTGTCATGCATTTCTTTTGAACTACAAACCGTGCGTTTTCTTTCAAATTAGGGATTTTTGAATTTGGTTTGACATATTGGTCGGCTCATGGCCTGCAGGGGTGACTTGTAACAATTGTCTAACATGTGCGTTTATTTGCAGGGACTAGACGCCTGAATTCATTTTTTAGATCAATAACTCCAATCATTTTAAAATGGCTGAGAACGCTGCACGTCTGAACAAATTCAAGAACAAGGGCAAAGATGCCAATGTAAGTCTTTTACCAATTACTTCTGACAACTTTTACAAATCGATTTAGATTGAAGTGTTAATTCGCGTGTTCTGCACCATTCGTTATACACTCCAGGAGCTTCGACGCAGGAGAGTGGAGAGCAATGTTGAACTCCGCAAGTCGAAGAAGGACGACCAGATCTTCAAGAGGAGAAACGTCTCGACTCTCCCGGACGATGCCACCTCTCCCCTCCAAGAGAAGAGCCAGAATTGTCAGGTAAGTTTTCACTGCATATTGGATCCCCCCCCCAAACCCCTATTCCTATTCCTAAACTTAGAAAAACATATTACATTTATTACTTTTTTAGCCTTCTGTTGTGGTCTAATCTGGTAAATCCTGGATTTACCGTCAGGGATTAGGCTAATGAAAATCGTGTATTTTGCCACTTGGGTCACTTTTGTAGGCCAGCAGACAGTGGACAGTGGAGGAGATCCTCAGTGGCATACACAACAATGACATCGAGTCACAGCTGCAGGCAACACAGGCTGCGAGGTAAAGTACACCTTGCTCTTTATGCTGTACTCCGTGGATATGCATAGTTACTGAAAACCATAAACTGTGTATTCCGTTTGTCTGTATAGCCGATCATTGTAAGAAAAGAAAGTTAGAAAATAATATTTTGCCATTGATTTTTACAAATTCATGATTATTATTATTTTTTTTTTTTTTCAGGAAGCTGCTGTCCCGTGAGAGACACCCTCCCATCGACCGCATCATCAGTGCCGGTCTCATCCCCACGTTGGTGTCCTTCTTGGGCCTGGCTGACGCCCCTCCCATCCAGTTCGAGGCGGCCTGGGCGCTGACCAACATTGCGTCCGGGACCTCCGACCAGACCGCCGCCGTGGTGGAGGGAGGAGCCATCCCGGCCTTCATCAGCCTGGTGTGCTCCCCCCACTCCCACATCAGTGAGCAGGCCGTCTGGGCCCTGGGCAACATTGCAGGTAATAGTCCATTGTGCTGTCAAAACTGGGTTTCAAGTTTATTGTCCATGTCCAAAAATTATTATAAACGTGCATTTTGTCCGGTTGTCAGGTGACGGTTCAGCCCTGCGAGACAAGGTTATCAAACACGGTGCCGTGGCCCCTCTGCTCAGCCTGCTGGCCGTTCCCGACCTCGCCGTCTTCACCGTGAGTACAAACGCACACCATGTTCCTCCACAGCAGAGATGAGTCCTTTGCTGACTTGTGGTGTAATGCTCATACTGAACACTAGGTGGAGCCCTCGGCCAGACACCCGAGTTCTTGATCCTGTTTGTTTCGGAAACTGTTTGTCACTTGATTGTCTGCGCAAGATGGAGAAATACTTGGGTCTCTTAATGCTTAAAGGAAAAGTAGCTGAGGAGGCATTTAGGGGTGGGGCTTTATTGCTGTTCAGGATTTCGCTATCAACTCACTACAATCAGATTTGGGAGGAAAACTTAGCATCTTAAGTGGAGATCAATCCATGGCGCTACTATGTAACCCGCTTTTCATCAAATAACTTGTTTTTAGGTTAGTTTAGTGGCAGACGTTGGTTAGTTTTTAAACTGTACGTTTCTTCGTGTCTTCAGTCCGGCTACCTGAGGAACGTGACGTGGACGCTGTCCAACCTCTGCCGCAACAAGAGCCCGTCGCCGCCGCTGGCCGCCGTGCAGCAGATCCTGCCCACGCTGGTGCGCCTGCTCCACCACGACGACAAGGAGGTGTTGGCAGACACCTGCTGGGCCGTGTCCTACCTGACGGACGGCTCCAATGACCGCATCGAGGTGGTGGTGCAGGCGGGCGTGGTGCCGTGCCTGGTGCAGCTGCTGGGCTGCGGCGAGCTGCCTGTGGTGGTACGTACGCTTGGTCGGGGTCGAGTGGTGCCTGGTCTAGGTAATATCAATTTTAAGAGCTGTAGTTTTTAATGCAACAATGGCATAGCTATATACCCGAGCTCAATTCTAATCTTATCCCACAAATCGTCAATGCCGGTGAGCACTCTTTGCTTTAGGTTGTAGGTCCAGTCTCTCCAGTGGAAGACCGTGAAACTGACCATTTGTCCAAGAAGTCTCTCTAACATGATCCCCCCCCCCTCAGACGCCGTCACTGCGCGCCATTGGCAACATCGTGACTGGCACGGACGAGCAGACTCAGGTGGTGCTGGATGCCGGCGTGCTGGCTGCGTTCCCGGCGCTGCTGCGCCACACCAAGGCCAACGTGCAGAAGGAGGCGTCGTGGACGCTGTCCAACATCACGGCCGGCCGTGACTGCCAGATCCAGGCGGTGATCGACGCTGGCCTTGTCCCACACCTGGTCCAGGTGCTCGCACGGGTAAGCTCCGCCCCCCCCCCCCCCGTTTCCACTGCCTGAAGCTCCATATCCCACTATACAGACAAATGTTTCATGCTTTATTATGAAGAATCAAAGTTTTGCATCTAAATTGTAAAGACTTCCAACACTTTTCTTTTTTTAATTAGTTTTTTTAACTGAAATGCATCTCTAATCTCGGATGTGTTTCCCTTCCCACCCACAACCCTGTGGGTGTTTCGGGTACAACATTAATATTGGCATAATTAGTCTGAGGATTTTTGCTATGCTTTGGCCATATTCAGTATTTTGTACACCTGTTTGTGCCTCCAGGGTGATTTCAAGACCCAGAAGGAGGCGGTGTGGGCCATCACCAACTTCACCAGCGGGGGCACTGTGGAGCAGGTGGTGTACCTGGTGCAGGCCAACGTGCTGGAGCCCCTGCTCAACCTGCTCTCGACCAAGGACAGCAAGACCATCCTGGTCATCCTGGACGCCATCACCAACATCTTCCTGGTCGGTACCCGTCTCCTTTGTACTTGGATGTTGCATAGAATTACTTTTCTTTTGAAATGCATTGTTAAAGCACCAGTAGGTTAACTTCCCACTAGTTCTACTGGTCCTTATTGTTTATAATGCATGTTTTTGTTTGTCCTGTGAGGCCAAGGAAGTTTCCACTTTGTGGACAATAAAATGAATCATCACCTCAGACAAATGACAGCCTGTTGTCTGTTTTTTCTGTTTTCCTTGTTAGGCGGGGGATAAGATCGGTGAGTCCGACAAGCTGAGCCTGATGGTCGAGGAGTGTGGCGGACTAGACAGAATCGAGGCCCTCCAGTCCCACGAGAACGAGACGGTCTACAAAGCTTCCCTCAACTTGATAGAGAAATATTTCTCTGGCGAGGTGAGTGGGGTCTGGAACTCCACCAGCTTCTGTTTTTAAAGGTGTATTTAGTTAAGGTATGAAACTTTTATTTTTATATTGGAAATTTATCAAATGAACTTTTTTTTTTTAAGGATGAGGAGGTCCAGGATGTGGCCCCCGAAGTGACCACTGACGGCTACGCCTTCCAGATCAGCGACAACCAAAGCACTTTCAACTTCTAAAAACACTTTCTCCATTACCTCGCTCTACTTGACCTGTTGTATGTTCACTGCTACTGTTTGTCTCTTGTTCATGTGATGCAGAACTTCTGTGTGTGTACTGTTAATACGGTTTTAAACAAAATGACTGTAAATAATAAAATGTGTTTGAATAAGCCCCGTTGTGTGTATTGGCCTAATTGGTGTTCTCAATCTGTGATAAAATGTGACAAAGCCTTCATAATAGGTCAGTTTGTATTCAGAAGCTTGTCTTGATATTTTATTGCCTCCCTGTATAGTGTAAAGGAGGTTCTCCACAGCTGGGTTGCAGTTTATTTGTATTTAGTACATAATCAATGGGAAATGTGTGCTATATATACACACTTTAAGTGTGTGTGTGTGTGTGTGTGTGTGTGTGTGTGTGTGTGTGTGTGTGTGTGTGTGTGTGTGTGTGTGTGTGTGTGTGTGTGTGTGTGTGTGTGTGTGTGTGTGGTGTCACCGCTGCCCAGTAGACAGCCCGCGGTGAAGGGCGCACCGGAGCGCAGCAGCACCTTCAGTTCTCCGCTGGCTCGACGCGCAGAGAGGGAGGTCTCAAGTCCGCACCAAGGATCCCTTTCCAGAAGATGTGAACACACACAAACCCCGTTAAGCACTGTGTGTTGCAAAGTAGCTCTCGGAGCAGTCGGGAGCATTGACGAGTCGCTGCTGTTTTTTTTACATGCACTTTTTGGATAAGCAAGCTTTGTTTGCCATTTTCCTGTGCAAGTTGGCGATCGTTATGGCAGTCCTGTCCACATCCGGGCCACTTCGCCTTGACTCCATTATTGTCTAAAACTGGCGAAGAGCTCCTGAACCCCTGGCATTTTGACAGTCAATTTACTATTTTTTTGTATATAACTCATAGTCGAGGCTGGAAGCCAGAGGAGATGTCTAACCAAGGAGTCCGGCGGAACGGCCCCGTAAAGCTGCGTTTAACAGGTATATCTATTATTTTAAAAGCCCTGTGTGTGTGTTTTAAGCCCAACGGGCTCCGTTTATTCACTGGATTTTGGACCGTTCCCATTGAGTTGGCATTACCAAGCTGTTTCACATTCGTTTACGTTGCTGTCGTTTTTTTTTTCTGTTATTTGTACGTGTTTGTTTTGACATCCACATAATTTTAAATCCATATCTGTATTGCTTTAAAAAAAATAATATTTGCAACCGTGGAATATAATGGTTCCAGGCAATAGTCGGATCCCAGCGACCACCAGCTCTCGTCTGCCAACAGGAACACGGGTGCCGACCCGAGAGAGAGGTTCGCCGGCTTGCTTTCCGTTAACTACCCGGTTAGTTATAGCCGTGGGGATCGGTGTTTAAACGCCAACGCTGTTGTGCATACACGCCCCAAGGGTAACCTATCTAACTTAGTACACGGCTATCACATATACAAGTATGTATTGAAATAGCATAAGCTGGGGGGTCTTCAGATAAAGTTAGCTAGTTAGCCTAGCCTAGGCTGCTGCTAAAGCTAACAGCCGATGCTGAGAGCCCGAGAGTTGAGCCCCCGGTTCGAAGTCAGTGGTTTTATTTATCAAGCGCACCTTAACACATGGGGGCCCTTCAGACAGTCCTGCCGCAAGGCAGGGGTCAACCACGCAATGGATATGACTTGAAATAAAATATACATTTAAATGCAGAAGTACAATATATATTAAAAAAGGTTGAATTGAGGCTATCGATTAACTGTTACTGATGAGAGATCATGTTATCTGTTATTAAGACATGCCATTTTTTTTTATTTATTATAAGGTAATCTCTAATCCTTTGCAGAACCGAGAGTGGATAATACCCACAATTCACAAGATATTGAAGACTTTTTGGGGTTTATTTATTGCTAAATAAATAAAATATATATATATATTCGTTTCACAACAGCACAGGAGGGCTGTTGTGTGTGTGTGTGTGTGTGTGTGTGTGTGTGTGTGTGTGTGTGTGTGTGTGTGTGTCTTTGCGCATGTGTTTTCCTACGGCTGCCCTCTGTATCTCTGTTGGCTGTGTGTGTTTGGTTTGTAACATTTCAACACAAACGGGGAAAGAGGGTCAGGACGCGAGGACGTTTGTTTTGACTGCGCGAGGGAGCTGACAGACGCGCTGTTTGATGTGCCGCGCTGTTTGATGTGCTGGGATTGGAGCCCAGCGGAATTCCAAGCCTGTCCAGTCGGTCGAAGCCAAATGAAACACGGGGCTCCGTGTTTTATTTTCCTTTCCCTTCCTCTAATGCGAATAAGACGAGACAAGAACGACTTACAAGGACAAGTAGTGTGTTTAGGACTGATTTGACATGGCATGGAAAAGCTAACGCCGTCTCTGTAATTCTGATGGGAAAGGATCTTGTGGTCACAGTATTTAAAACAGAAGAAGGAAAACCATGTCACGGATTTAGCCCAGGAGAGTTCAGTCAGGAATTATGCTAAAATTAGCTCTATGCGTGGAAGCAGATTATTCATTATGAGCGCCATGTTTCCTAAGGGCTATGGCGTTTTGCATTTTAAGCCGTTTATTTATAAATTATCCAACAAAAAAAGAAAAAGATTATTGGATTGTGAGAGCTTGCAAGTTGGTTGCACGTGCGACTAAGTTACTGTTGACACAGTGTAGAGAGAGTTAAACATTCAGTTTCTGTCTTAATACATGTGTTTAATAATGAAACACCTGCCTTCAACTATTCAAGCAAGCAATCAAATTCAATGTCACTGGAGTGTGTCTAGACTGAACAACAACTTGACTAAATACTACCTTCACCAAACATTACTCATATCCAACGTGTTGTGTTTTGTATCTCAGCAACATGCTGCAGGTTTAAAGTCTTGTTTCGTAATCCATTAATTCACGATCATGTTTTATGATGGATGTTTTCAATGAGTACTTCAAGGCCCCTATTTTACCACCAGGTGTGATGTTGATTAGCCATTACAAGCCCTTTCAAAAACTACCCTAGTGACATCACACACCCAGCTGTATGATAGATTGATCAGCCTAGCAGCCTACCCAGTTGACTGTACCAACTGGTAGGCTGATCTACCAGTCTATCTACCATACATCTGGACACTGCCATGATTTGTGATGTCACTACAGGGTAGATTTTGAAAGGGCTTGCAATGGCTCATCAACCTCACACCTGGTGCTGGTAAAATAGGGGCCCTTCAAGTCTGAGAAGGAAGTGGTCTCCAGAAGCAATGCTCAGTATGTGTGTGAGACTCCTGTGTCTTCTCTCAGACATCCTCCCTCCCAGTGGATCCCAAGTGACCCAGAACATGACCAGCCGTCCAGACACACCACACAGCTGTTATCGTTACCAATGGGTTTTAGCTACTTGTATCTGCAGTAGCTCAGAAGGTGGAATAGGTTGTCTGGATCTCTCTCTCTCTCTCTCTCTCTCTCTCTCCATCTGTGTTGCAAGACGGCCATCTCCAAACATGGTTGGCTATATGAATAAACGCAGCCGGTTTTATGTTCCAGTGGATAATAAATAGGCCTCGTAAGTGTCAGTGTGTTCGCTGTTTCAATAGAAACCGACGGCTTGATTGGCCTGTCAGCTAGGTGTTGTATTAGCCATGTTAGCTGTATTAGTAGTTTTATCCGTGGAGAAGAGTCTCTATTCTGCACATTGAGTGAAAAGGCTGAAGTCCGATGGTTCTCTGGTGGTAAGGCCCATGTACACTTTTAGCTTGAAGCTCATATAGGTCTACTGTACGCTGTCATTATGTGTGTGTGTGTGTGTGTGTGTGTGTGTGTGTGTGTGTGTTTTATTTGCATGGCGCAGCTGTGTAAACCATCCCTGTTAGTTTGCTGCACAGGGGGGGCCCACCACGTTTCATTGTGACATTACAGTAGCTTGTAGTTATCGGTAGTGCAGTGTATTTTTAACACAGCGCTGTCATGTATGTTTTGAAGTTCAGAATGATGAGTTGCTACATCGAAGCACCGCGGTTTGTACTTCAGACATTGTTGTTTTTGCTGACAGCACCCCTTGTCTATTTGAGCCAGATGTTGCATACGTTTGCCAGCTGCTAAACGGAGGAGTAAGAAAACCCATACAAAGCAAGCCCGCGAAGAGCAGCGGCCTCTTGTATACATGGGGATGGGGTTCGATTCGACCGTGGGAGCTGATGAACCCAGCTGACAGGACTATGCCCTGGCCGCATTCCAGGGTCATAAATTGAGACATTGTGAAGTCACGGTCCATCGTGAGGAGTCGTGTATTATCTTATTGTCCCTGTGCTCTTGATCTGCAAGCAATGGCTGATGGCAAAGAGTGGCTCTGCTCCAAGATGGGGTGCTAAATCACTGGCTTCTAATGATCGGAAAATAGACTGCAGAGCGGTGGAGACTGCATTCTGTGTTCCATTTCCCTTCCCACTGAACGTGACCTATAGCTGTCTGCACCACTGAACTGACCTCCACCCCACCACCTGTCTTCCCTAATGAGGGAGGACAGTGTAGTGACCAGGGTGTTGGACTGTCAGCTGAAAAGGTACTGGGTTCGATCCCGGAGGTAGTAAATAGTAATAGAAATGAGAGGATTCCTCTGCACAGGAAAAAGTAGCTGGATCTAAACCTGCCCGACACCCTGATTTATCTCTGTGTTTGAGTGAATGACTGCGCACTGGAAGTTTCCTTCCAAAGTGTCGGACCAGATGGTTTCCTCGTCTGGATTCCTGGGGCCATGTGTGTAGCTATCTCTCTGGACTTCCCTGGAGCTCTCCGTTGGCGTCTCCCAGCTCTCTTCCTCTTGCCGTGACTCAGCCCAGTTCTTTTCCGATGCTAATATCCCCCCACCACCCTCCCCTCAGACGGTCCAGCACGTATCTCCCCCCCATCACCCCCCTCTCCTTCCTCCTTGCTGGTGAAACTGTCCGGTGGGTCTCCCATCTTTTAACCATCATCGTGTCTTCGGACGCCATGTCGTCTGGACAATATGGCGCCTGTATACCGATAACGCAACAGGACGCAGCAACACATTCACACAGCAAAAGCTGCCATGTAGATTCCTCAAAAAAACATTTGTGATATACACGATGAATAAATGAATAATACAGGATTGTGCAGATATGTTTGGGGACGTGGTCTCATGGTCGTGCTTCGAAGGCACGCTATGTTCACTTCCGGTGTTCTTTGTCTGTGGATTCCAATGTGATGTTGGAGGTCTGGAAAAGGAACCGATGGCGTTGTGTACGGGACAGTAGGTTCTGTGTACGAGTATTTATCTGGATGGTGAAGCGCCTGCTCTTGATCACCGGGTTCTCCGGGGGGACTTTGAGTTTCATCGTTTGATGCATAGCTTCAATCCCATCCAGTACTGGAAAACAAGACGGATGTAGTGAAAGCGATCAATACTGTTTGTGTGTGTGTGTGTGTGTGTGTGTGTGTGTGTGTGTGTGTGTGTGTGTGTGTGTGTGTGTGTGTGTGTGTGTGTGTGTGTGTGTGTGTGTGTGTGTGTGTGTGTGTGTGTGTGTGTACTCTCCACAGATGGAGAGGCATGTGGACCTGCTGATGAGAGTATTTCATGTGGTTGTGTGTGCGTGTGCATATGGTGCCTTCATGTGGCCCAGGCTTCCTGTTGTAGGATCCAGTCAGCGGAGCTGCATGGAAGTGATTTTGGCTGAGGCGGGATCCATTGTAAATATACAGTCATTAACTCCACGTGCAGCAGGACCTCTCGACTAGGCCAGGCTGTGGCATCAGGGTCAGGCAGAGCAGACAGACCAGACCAGAGCCCGGGTGGCAGGCAGGAGGGAACTGCCTGGGATCACACACGAGTTGTTAAATGCCCCCCCCCCCCCCCCCCCCCCCCCCCCCCCCCCCCCCCC
>OOFB01031357.1:2983-31056 GCA_900323305.1 Trachyrincus murrayi | reverse complement strand
GTTGTCGCTGTCCATGCTGCTCAACTGTCCTACTGGCCTACTAGCAGAAACTGTATCTGCTACAAAACGATTCTCACATGCAATAGAAAAAAGGGGGAGGGCTTTCCTTCCCTTGCAGATGTCAAAATTGATTGGCTTGAGTAGACCTAGGCCTATGTTAATTATTAAGTAGACCTAATTAGGTGTCAAGCACCGTGGGTGCAGGCATCTATTGTTGTTGTTAAGTTAGTTTGACATGTTCTGCTGGCTCGCCTTTTTTTGTAATTTTGCACATTGATCGACATTGTTGCCAATCTATGAAGTCAAAAAATGTGCCCCTATTTGAACAAATCTACCATAGGTCAAAGTTGCACTTTTGAAAAGGCTCTTATGTCCGGTCCACTTCATGCTGTACTCTTGTGCCTGGTCTCATATGATGCGTCTTATTATGCTCTACAACATTGCAAGTGGAACCATTTATTACCACCTGACTAGGTTTTCCGCTATTTTAAATTTTCTCAAAAACTTTATGGCCTCCTAGACAATGCGTCCTATTTGAACCAGACTACCTTTATTTGATGCCCTAGACCAGGGGTCCTCAAACCCCGGACTCCGGTCCGGATCCGGACCGAACCACAACTGTCTCCGGACTCTGAGCAAATTATATTTTTCATGTATTTTCTGCGAGACATCGCCGCGACGCAACCCGTCAAAATTCTCCGTATGTAAATGTAAATCTCCGCTTCCTCCACTGCAAGCAGCGCTCCGCATGTCCGACTGCTCCACTGTCTGTGATAGGACGTGCACTCTGCTTTGGTCCGATCACACTCAGCGTACCGACATCCCCATGACAACTTTATTTACACAATTGAATTGATAGCTGTGAACCTGCGCTGTAAGCTGGGTCTTCTGCAAAGGATGCAACGAAAAGTAAATCGCGAATAGACCCCCCCCCACACACACACGGTCTGACCGCCACAGCCAGTATATTTGTCAATGTTCACGACACCTACATTTTTGGACTCGGCATGACATTTTACATTTTAAACACTGCTTTTGGTAGAAAAAAAGATAAATTCTGTGACCGCTAGAGGCCAAAGAGTGCACAACATGATTGACAAAACACAGGACATTAGAAGGATAAACATGTCATGCCATTTATTTAACCGAGGGAAAAGGGTGGGCCTATTAATTCTACACCTACATTCACTTATTTTAAATGTACTTCCTTAGTACCTTCCTACTTAAATGTACTGCTTCCTTACTTGGAGAGGGCACTTCAGTCACATCCTTACTTGTGCCTCGCCTGCCTCTCTCCTATATTTGTGTGGGTTCTCTTCAAGCCAGTTACCTTGGTTGGCAATAGGGCTCAGCTGGGTGGATGTCAGAGCTGGGGACTTGAGACTTGGACTCGAGTAATAGGGAAAATAGGGCCTTGACCGTGGATCGCCTCTTTGTTTCCCCCGGTTAGCGCTGTTAATTCGGCAGCCCATCAGTTAACACCGCTAGACCCACCGGGACTTTCACTGCTGATTGTCCCATTCGCTCCCCGCTTTAGATCGCTTTATTACGGATCACGAATATCTGTTGAATATCCAATATCTTTCATACTCTGTCAAGAAACAATATTACCCTCTACATGAAATAGTATTCCAAAAACGTTATGGCCGCAGACTCTGGACGCAATCTCTAATTAATCGCCCAATTAATGGTGTTATTAATCAACCAAAATTGTTTTATTTGAAATCTGCAACACTGATTGCAAATGTGTCAGTGTATCCGTGTCCACTTTTACTATTAAGACTTGACTTGGACTTGACTTCAGGTCACCTTCAATCTCAAGCTCTATAATCTTACACGGTCACTGGAGATCTGATGCTCCAACGCTCACGTCTTCAGCTCACTGTTCCGACGGTTCGCCCTGTTGATGCTGCTTGCTTGACACCGCTCATTGCTGCAGTGCGGCTATATTTATTGTTTGTTTTTCTGAGGCATTTAGCATGTGGTGAAGATTATCCCCGGTAGGCCTACCTCCGTTTCAAATGGAGAGTCATGGGTTCGATCCCCGGGTCTGCCACCATTGTACCCCTGAGCAAGGTACTTAACGCTGAGTTGCTCCAGGGGGAATGTCCCTGAAATAGTTAAGTACTTGTAAGTCGCTTTGGATAAAAGCGTCGGCTAAATGCCCTAAATGTAATGTAAATGTAAAATGATATGTGCAGCACTTTTCAAAGCCCTGCTGACAATTAACTGCAGTTAAGGCAAAACAAGGAGCAGTCCCCGGAGCTTTCTATAGGCCTAAAAGATGACGTTACAAAGCAGGAGACTGCATATACAATAGTCACATCACACCACAAAAGCTGGAACCATCTGACCAGGCAATAACCGTTCCCCTAAAAGGGAGCGCAACTTTATTGTCCGTAACGTTGCAGATCCTTGGCAAAACAACCGTGCAGAATTTGATGAACACAGCATTTATGCCGTTGGTGTTTACTAGGCATCATTGACAGAGCAATGCGTGAAGGTGCATAATATGCCAAACACACAACAAACCTAAAAGAATCAGTTTCAAACTTTCATTCATCGCAAAAAGTCATAGTATGCCTAATTACATGAGTCACATTGAGAACACCCCTCTCAAATAATGGCGTTTTGTTATCGGGCCTGTTGCTCTAATCCAGCAACACGTAGCTTAGCCTAATGTGGTCCAGAGTCCAGCCCCTCATAGCTGGGTCGTAATATTCACATTCCGATGTGTATGTCACTAACTCACACGCACGGTGATGCTTAGGTCTATATAGAACTGTAAAAACTGCTTAAAAAACTATATTTGTCGACAGAATCCTACCCCAGCCATTAAGAAGGAAATGTCTGTATTTTGCACATATTGTCACACAGTAGGCCTACAGAGCTTAAAGGTTATTTGCCCCAAAACCAGATTCGAGGAATAGCCTACTTTTCTCTTAAAGTCTATTAAATCCAGGTGCAGAAGATTGACCTTTCAAAAGTGTTAAGCAAAAATGCCACACCATTAACATCGATTGGCTTGCTACAATTGTCCCTTCACTGGCTACCCGTCCGTTTTAGAGTGGATTTTAAGGTGCTTTTACTCGTGTTTAAATCATGGCCTAGGCCCCCAATACATATATGCTTTTAAGATATGTACCCAGCAGGTCAGTCAGGCGCGCGCGCGCGCACACACACACACACACACCTACCGTAGGATGTTTCAACTCCTCCGTCACATAATTCAAATTGTTCCAACCATCGTAAGACCACAGGCCCTGGTAGAAAGCGATGCCAATTGGATTAACGCCAACGTTTGTGTTGGCAAAGGAGTCCTCGAAGTTGTGAACGTGTCCTTGGATGAGCATCGTCAAACCTCCCAAGACAATCACGACCAGGGCAAAGACCTTGGCGACCAGGAAAAACACCTGGACGGACATGGCGAAGCGGACGTTGAGGCAGTTCACCGTGGCCAGCACCAGGATGGCGATCGCCGCCGCGCACTTCACCACCAGCACCGGCGGGGCGCAGTCCGCGTAGAAGGGCGCCACGGCGTACTCCGCGAAGCTGAGGGCGATGCCGGCGACACCCGCGGGCCTCACGAACATCACCGAGCTGAAGATCAACAAGAAGGCGACGACCGGGCCCGAGGTTTTGAGTATGTAGATGTACTCTCCCCCCGACTCGCATATCACCGTCCCCAGCTCGGCGTAGCTGAGCGACGCCAGGATGGCCAGCAACCCGCAGCAGGCCCACACCACCAGGCTCGCCCCGGGGCTGCCGATGGCCAACAGCACGTACTGCGGGGACATGAAGATGCCCGATCCGATCATCGTCCCGGCGATGAGGGCCACGGCCCCCACCAGCCCCACTTCTCGCCTCAGGTTGAGCTGCTGTGGGTTACCGTCCATGTCGAAGCCGGAGGGGGACATTTTAATACGGTTTGGTTGTTCCCGTGAAGCCTGATAGTTGCGATTAAAGTCGCATTTATCGCGGTTGAGTGAGTTAATAATTACAGCGAATGTTTTTTTATTATCTCGGGGTTCAAGGAAGTTTAGCCTCTTTCAAGACAGACATGTTGGCCTACTTCGCATGGAAGGGAACACAGTAAGACGCAGAGTTAAGTAAAAAGCATGTATTCATAAAATATACCAATAGTAGTTGTTCTACAATCACAAACTTGGTTGGATGTGCGCAGGTATTAGAATCAACAGAAGAAACACATTGATTTCTCGCTTTCTTATCTTGCTGACAAAGTAGATAACCTATCTCCCAAGCATGGCGGTTTATAGTCTCCTCTTACGAGAAACATTGACCATTTGTACACCTTTAGAGCTTAGAGAGGCAGGACTGTAACGACATTTTACAACAGTCTCAAACTGATCATGAAAATGTGTGAAATGGTACAAATGCTACTTGACAACAACAACCCCCCACCCTCCCCCAAACTCATCTCACAATCACTTCTCCAAGCTAGCTTTTCGTACATTTCATACATCGGTATTCAGGTGTCATCGGTGTCACACTCTGTCTTGTCCTACGAGGGTCCAAAGATGGGTCAGAGGGCCGGGGGGGGGGGGTGTCATGAGGCCTTGCCGTCCTCGCCGGTAACAAACAGGTGCACGCTCTTGTTAGAGTTGAGCATCTGTCCGGCCCGCTTGGCACCGGCGATGCTGGCCAGCTTGTGGGCGTCGTAGCGGGAGAAGAGCACCGTGCAGGTCCAGCTGGCCTCGTGGGCCAGGGCGCCGGCCGTCAGCATGTTGCACACCTCACTGTAGTAGTGGGGGTACGTGGGCAGCCCGTAGAACACCAGGTTGTGGATTCCCCGGATGGTGTATCTGGGAGCGGAGGAGCGGTTTAGGTTTAGACACACTTGTATTTCATATTCAAATTCAATTCAATTAACATTATTTTCCCGTGAGGAACTTCGTTGGCATGGTACAAGGTGCATTAAGACAGTGATTCTCAACTGGTGGGTCGCGAGGGCATGTTGAGTGGGTCGCAGAGCATATGCCAAATCTTAATCTTTAGAAAGAAGCCCAGGAATTAACTAATGTTTCAATGTTAATTCATGTTTCAGAGGAGACTGGTGTGCATTAAATACTACTTATATTCAACTATTGGGTTACTTTGCATTTAGAAGTCTCATCTGTCCTAGACGCAATATCTCATAAGGAAATTGCCATATTGTTTGTCCAAGTCTGATCTAAAATGTGGTACAAGGTCCACGAAGTGGTTAAAAACCATTAAAATGACGAAATAACTAAAATTAGCTGTATGAACTACGCGTATGCATTATTATTTCATGCATTTCTCTTGAATCTCTGGAGATCCTTCGAGTTTTGCTGGACGTCTTTTAACACACAAAAATAAACTACTACTCACCAACTATTGCTCCACTTTCAAACAATAGACATAGACATGACATGTCATGTCATTGTGACCGTACTTAGGTCAAGCTGCCTTTAATGACCCTATAATGCATGCCGTAAATAACTAACAATAGTTAGACTCCACACTTTTGCACAAAGAGGTCAACCATAAAAACCACTTGCCTTTTGTAGAAGTGGAAACGCTCGGTGAAGAGCAGGAACTGCTTGTCTCCCTTCTGAAACAGGTGTCTGCCCCGCGACACCTCAGACTTGCTGGAGTACTCGCATGCGCTGGCGAAGCTCATGTCCGCCTTCTTCATGTGGTTGCGGAGGCGGACGTAGTCGAAGTACGACGGGACGTAGATCATGGTGTGGGACATGACCGAGTCCTTGTACTGAGGCAACACTTTTTCTGTGAAGAACTGGAACCTGTCGAGAAGGGGTGGTGGGGGGGTGGGATGCATGCAGAATCAGAGCATTTTGATGGCTAAGTTGGGGTAATTATATTAGCATTCGCTGGTGACCATATCGAGTGTGTCTTACAAATGAACGTCAATATTCGCAAGAGAGAAAAATATAATAAAAACATGAGCTGAACAAGAATGCAAAAAACAGGGAGACAAAAATGACAATAAAAAGGTATGTATGAACATGACAAAAACATGCAACAAGAGTACCACAACTTAGGGGCGTAAAGATTAACCGATACGTATCGGGAAATCGATACAGAAATGGTCCGAAATGGCGAAGCATTAGGCAGCGGGTGGGACGTACCGAGCGTCCTGGTCCATGAAGGAGTCTGAGGGAAACATCTGGAAGACGTGGGGCAGCTGCACCAGCACCTGACAGATGGACCCAGTCTTTGGCATGTTCTTAACGGCAACCTAGAAAAGAAGCAGACCACAGATCAACATGCATCAAGATGACCCCTCGACCCAGAGTCCAGATTAATGGCGAAACAGGTAAAGGCTTTCTTTATCCAACATGCTATTCATTCATTCATTCAAAAAGGCACATTCAAAACGCTTCAGCCCATAAAGAATGATTAATAAACACAATCATTAATACTGGGACATATTGGTGATATACACACCTGTGTGCAGCGAAAAGGAATGATTTACAATACAGCGATGTTTTTGCATATTGTGCCAATACCTGTCCGCGGTAGTTGAAGCAGTGCTTGGACAGCAGGTTGTTGATCTGGGGGTCTTGGATGCTGCTGAACACCATCGTCTGGCGGTAGTGCTTCGCCCAGTTGTTGAGGTTCCAGAGCCGCACCCTGGAGAAGTCGACGCCGTGAGACTCCAGCGGCTGCAGGTTCATGTGCTTCATTGCATGCTGTGGAGGCGACACATGTGCATCGATAGGACTTGGAACATTCAAAGCGTGAAACCAAATAATAGACACTTAGAAAGGCCTATACGTTATGCTTGGTGTAGATGTAACAATTTGTATGTCTGTATCTTAATCTGATCTTGCACCATTTATCAGGGGATATGTAATGTTTTTTCTGATTCCAAGACATAACGTTGTTGTTTGGCTACTTGCATTAATGTGAATTGATTGGCCAAAAGCTTCCTGATATAGACCAGGAAGCTAATTGTGAGATGTGAGATGCTCTGGACACAGGGAGCTTGAGGAACCTGCAATGGCCACTATCGGCCACTGGGGGGGTATTCTTTACCACACGGGCAAGAGGAGATTTTAGTAATGCTCTGAAGTGGGGAAAGTCCAATGTCTAAGTATACTACTGGTACTAATCTCATCTTGGCTGATGATGGCTACTACAAATACTATACTACTACTAATAACAAGTCATTGGACGTTACTGTAGTATAACCACCGCAGCTCACCAGAACGTGCTCCCAGTTCTGCATGAGGAAGACATCAGCCTGGTCGACCACCAGCACCTCTATGGAGGACAGGAAGTCAAAGTCCCTCTTGCCCTCGCCCTCAGTGCCCAGCAGGGTGCGCAGGCCCAGCGGCGAAGCGATGATGATGTCCGACGAGTAGAAGGGCGCATACAGACGCAAGCTCCGCCGCAGGATGGAGATACCTGGAGGGAGGGGGGGGAGATCACCACCAGGACGAGATGGAGGGAGAGAGAGATAGCGGGAGAGGTTTACCACAAATACACATGCTCCCTTTTAACTAGGGATGTTCGCAACTAGTCAATTTTCCTCTCTCTGAGAAAAGCATTTCTGCCGATATATAAATCGCGGGAGCACGCCATGCACTATTGATAGAAATATGCATATAAGAATTAGACCATGCTTTTAATAGGCCTAATTAACAAACTTTTGTTTGTTGTGTAGTTTCCCAAAACATCACATTAATTTAATAATTGAATTTAATCTGGTTCACAATTCTCAACAGCGCTCTTCAAACCGCAGTCAGTAACTTATGTCTTAACTTTGTTTAGGCCTACTGAGTTTGAGCGAACGGCTGCTCACGTGAACGGCTTGCTCACTCAGTAAGCGGATCGATAAAATGAACCGCGATCATTGTTATCAAGTCTCTTGACAGACGAAGATTTATTTCGGATGATTCTTTAGATTTAAACTTCCAAAGCTAGACAACTCCTAACTGTTTTGCCGCCCTACCTAACAGTTCAACTGGTGCCATGCGGGACACATGAGAGCCGACTGCAACAGGCCTAATGTACGTCGCAAAATGTCACTTTTCAGCCTCATTTATAATAGGATTTTGTTATAAAAACATTACATTAAGCATTGCAAATGGCTCTTAGAATACACACAATGTTTTTTCAGACCGTGTTTGGGCTCCTGGATTGTAATGTGCTTAATTTTTACTGATTTCTAGGCATTTTCTTTCTTTTAGCCTAGACGACAAGTCGTTTACAAAACGTCCGGTTAACCGTCAGAGAAATGAGTCGTCAGGAACATCCCTACTGTTAACCCCCATCACTCATTAACGTCTGTGAATTAACATAAAATAACATGCATAAAAAAACAACATTCAAACAATGAAGGGGGAGAGGCGAGAGATGGAAGATCACCACCAGGACGAGATGGAGGGAGAGAGAGATAGCGGGAGAGGTTTACCACTAATACACATGCTCCCTTTTAACCCCCATCACTCATTAACATCCTTGTGTGTAAATGCATTCATTCAGTCTGTGAATGAATAACATGCATACAAAGAAAACATTGAACAATAATGTACCTATCCTGAAGTGGTCGTCCACGTTCCCAGAGAAGGTGGCGCGGTAGTCCTCGGGCTTCTGCACCTTGGGGGGCTTGTCGTCTGCCTCCTCCCCGTACTCCCCCTTGAACCTCTTCTTGTTGCTGACGTCCATCTTCTTGTTCTTGCTGTCCATCAGGCCGATGAGCGTCTGGGCCACGCGTAGCGCTGCGTCCCGGAACGGCACCAGGATCAGCGCCTGCAGCGCGGGAGAGGGTCCGTACAGTGAGAGGGTCCGTACAGTGAGAGGGTCTGTACAGTGAGAGGGTGCGTACAGTGAGAGGGTCCGTACAGTGAGAGGGTCCGTACAGTGAGAGGGTCCGTACAGTGAGAGGGTCCGTACAGTGAGAGGGTCCGTACAGTGAGAGGGTGCGTACAGTGAGTGAGAGGGTCCGTACAGTGAGAGGGTCCGTACAGTGAGAGGGTGCGTACAGTGAGAGGTGTCATTTAGCAAAAAAGCAATGCAATCTAAAATGATTCAAATTCAACCGATCCGTATCATCTGTAGCGATGAGATTAAGACTCGCAATGTTGGAAGGATCAACACTAGCTACCAAAAATATGAAAAAAAGCCATCAAAAATATGTGCGCCTTTAACTGTATGATTGCTTTTACACTCATTAGAATATATAATATTTCTCATTATAACGCCATCTTAGCAAGAATAGCCAAGCATACATGAAGATACTAGTAGTAGTAATACATATGGAACATCTAGCCACATACAGTCACATAGCTTCTGTGTGACTGTATCGGGCAGTTGGCGAACAGCGTACCTTGGGCCGGGTCAGACCCTGGTCTCTGGGCTCGTCTTGGGGCTCGGCACCAGCCTTGGACTCGGCCTGCTGCTCATGGAGCAGGGAGTTGTGGGCCAGGACTCGGGAGTTGGCCTTGAGCACGTGGTTGAGCACGTGGAGGCAGTAGGCGCTGCGCACCTGTTGGCTGGTGCCGAGCGGAGAGCTCTCGGGGTAGTAGAGGTCTCTGTAGGTGCCCATGAGGCCCAGCAGCTCCATCTGGAAGGGGCTCACCTCCTCCGCTCCGCCCTCGGGGTCGGAGGCCCGGTTCAGGGACCTCCAGTTGCCCTCGAGGACCTTGTGGAAGGCAGGGAGGACGGCATCTTTCGGCTGGCCAACAGGGCCCAGTATCTCCAGTGGGGTGGAGCACAGCAGGGTACCGATTTTGGGCCACTGAACATGGGGTTTGTGGGAAGAGGGTGATATTTTTGCGAATGTTAAGATTGCGAGAGTCCGATAAAACTCCAATGTAATACAACACAATACACTGTTAATAACCAATGCATGACAGAATCACAAAAAAGTATTAACACTGCATGACGAAGATGTTTGGTCGGTACCGTGAGGGTGGTCTTAGCTTTGGGGCCAGATGTAATCTTCTCCACGTCTTCTTCACTGAGCTCCGTGTCTACATGCTGCAAAAACATGTCTGCACACAACAACACAAGATTTCTCCTCAAGAACATACCTCGACCGCATCATTTCATATGCAAAGGCCACTTTGACTATAAACAATGTCAGCGCAATACACATCGTTGTACTGTTTTAAACTAATGCATCGTCTGTGTCTCTCCACAGAATTTGTTGAGGCAGATGGGATTCAATATGGTGACAAATAAACAACCAACAATTACAAAAGGTAAAGAGAAAAGAGGCTGTGATGAAAAGATTTGGAACTACAATTCACACTGTAAACCAAATTCAGCATGGTCAAGCAATGTAGGTGAGGATGCCTTTGATTTCGGAGGGTTAAACACTTTTGTTCACTAGAGGCGTAGCATACAGAGACGTTGACATGGACCTTACCTTTAGCATCCTCTTCCTCTTCAGGGGGTTGTGTGTCCTCCTCCTCCCTCCTGATGAAGTTGCTTTCCAGGCAGAACTGAGACTCATTCTCCTTGTCTGTGAACTCTGCCCCCTCTATCTCCTCCCCCTCTTCTGTCTTCTCCTGCCCTATTGCCGCTTTGCTCACACCTTCGCCACCTTCTTCAGCTCCTTCCTCGTCGCCATCATCATCGTCATCGATGTCACTACCGCTGCCACCGTCATCGCCATCACTCTCGCCTGGAAAACAGTTGCATTCGCAATGAGATGTTTTAAATGATGTAATCCCAATACAGTTTCAATCACTGCTAGGTTGTGGAACACGACAGGAGCAAATACTTCAGCTAGTTTGAAACAGAAGGCTGCAGAAAGGCACCACAACTACAAGTAACCCGAACCCTACATTATTTGTGAAATATGCAATTGACAGCAAGTGCAGCCAATCACAATGTTGCTGTGCTGGTGTCGGAATGGAGTGGAATTGGAAAAACGGTAGAACTGTAAAATCTGGTCTGTTCTCTAATGAACCACTGACCTTCCTCAACAAGCTCCTCGTCTTCCTCTTCGTCATCTGTACTCTCCTCCTCTTCGCTGTAGTCATTGTCTACAGGACGGCCGAGAGTCGACAGGAGCTTCTGATAGGCTGTTTTCTGATCCAGCTCTTCCTCCTCCTCGCTGCCATCATCAGCCTGTTCTGGGACACCTCGCTAAAGCAGACATATGCATAACAACAAAGTCATTTCCTTTACCCACAACGAATGCAACTTGTTCCACACAATAACCATCTTTTGATGTATAGGTTTTTTTTTATCTACATGAGACGAAAGAGTTAATGAGGTCAAACTAGTCAAAGAAAAATCAAGTGCCTGCTTTTTGTACACAATACACCTCAAGTTAACACAATACTGGTACTCACCAGCTTGACTATGTGTGTTCTTTCAGGTCTGTCATTGACACTGTAAATACATAAAAGTCCCACAAGCCATTAATTGCACGCATTGACATCGATACATCTCGGCATTTAGACCTGAGCAAGCGTGTGGTTCCGTATACCATCTTCAGCCACCATCATTGTATAGTGTGCTTGAGCTACCTTCGCTTACCACTAGCTGAATAGCTAATAAATAACCATCCGACTTTAAATACACATACGAATGCTGTCGCCTTCATCCTTACATATCATGGAATGGATGCTCTTCTCCGAATTCCTTTAGATGCTTCTTCTGCTTCTTAGACAGACTGGTCAAAAGTAGGTTATTCTGCCTTCGCTTGCCCATGTTGACAGTACTAGTGCTGCACCTCGGCGACACGTGTGCTGTGTTTTTCCGGGTTCCTCGCCGGTCACGTGTCTTCTAGAATAGTCTATATTGCCCCCTATAGGCCCGGGGTGAAAATACACAAGGGGCCATACACTGGAAAATGCATATTCATGATAGATTTAACACATAATTAAAATAATCCTAAATCCTAAATCCATAACAAAGAATAGTAGTGGTTGAATAAAAAACAAACAACCATGTTGTTATACAGGATAGGGAATCTGAAAGAAGTCACAAAATATAGTCCATAGTTCAAATGAGAGTTCGTTTAAGTTCGTTTAAGATAGGCCTAACCTATAGGCCTAACCTATAGGCCTATCTCAGGCCAGACTTTTAAGTCGAAAAGTAACCTTTATCCATTATTGAGTTTGCTGGCATTAGGTTTCTGTCACAGCCGTCACCATGGTAAACCCCTATCCATTATTAACCATGTTGGTGTCTTGTTTTAGTTCACAGGGGCATAGCTCAGGTTTAACCTGTCATTTGGGATATTATTGTTTGATAATTGCATTTTGGCCTTTGTTTGAAAGAGTGCTCGTGGCCTCCGCTTGAACGAGATGTAAATAACAGCCATGTGAGCCTTCTTAATGCGTTTCAATGGACGGGGCAGCGTTGAAACGGGACAAAGACCAGGCGGGGAAGACGGTTCGGTTTCGGGTGGCGTCTGCGAACAGCGGCCGCGTGCTGACGGAGGTGTTCAAGGATGCGACGGCGTGGCGCGGCTCGCCGTCGGACTCGGTCGACTCCGACTGCGCCAGTAACCCCGAGCTGGAGAGCCCGCCTCCCGCCAGCGAGGCCAACAGACACCTGAACGGCCTCACGGGAGCCGCGGCGGCGGCGGACGACAGCGGCTGCGAGCCCGACGACCTGCTCCTGTACGCCAGTGTCAAGAGAGAGCAACTCTTCAGCAACAAACGCGTCAACATTTGCAGCAAGAACGGAACCATACGAGGCGTGAGGAACAAAGTGAACGCGGGTCAAGTGCTTTTCAACAACCTTTCCGGCATGTACTCTGTAAGTATGGCTTGCGGGATTGCAAAGTGTGCAGTGGGGTTTAATTCATTCATTGAAGTGATGCATGATGTGCCAGTGCCACACTGATGCATGGTGTAGGCCTAGGCTATTGTACATATAGAGCCTAGAGCATTTATTCGAGATGACAACTTCTACCTAAACAAAATGCTCGCCTTCCTCTCTCTCTCAAAGGGTCACCTTCGTGGCAGCAGATTTCAGAAAATGCGACCATGGGAAAAGGAGTAGAGAGAAGAGAATGGAAGCTGTCATATGATTTGATCCGTCATTATTTTATGTTCATATAATATGTCTTAAGAAGATATAGCTCAAAAGCTTGGTAATCTGGAAAATAATGATGTCATTTTGAATATAGGCCTTTATGAATGGAGCCAAAACAGTGTCTCGAGTAGTCCTATAGGACATTGACAGGCACCTCAAGTTTTAGGGCAGAATGTATTTTTGGGAAAGAACAGCAATCCCATCTTGTTTTATTTGGATCCTGAATTGAATTTTGTATTTGTATTTTTAAAGATTTTATAAAAGTCAATAGTTTAGAACACACTTAAATACATTTAAGTTGCATGTTGTTTTATACATGATATTGTTTTGATTCTAATGAATACGTAATGCTATACCGACTACAGTCATTTATTTGTGATCTTTAATAGCATGTTTAGTTTGTTTGTTAATATTTTAACATACTATTAAATTGTATAACTTTTTTTTGTTCCATGCCTTTATATAATTAAAAATTAGGCTACACGTCAATTATGATTAATTTTCATTAATCAAAAGTATTATAGGCTACTCAATGTTTATTTTTATTTTTTTTAAAGGCAAATACTTATTGCCTTTTATCTCGGAACACATTCAGTAATAATGTAGTTATAATCTTGTTAGCTTTTTTATAGTATGGTAAATGTGTTGCTCTGCACTGCCACCTGCTGGCTGTTGCACTTCATTAGACCATGCTAGGAGCTCTCATCAGAACACCACGGCACCCTGCCTGACTGCAGTCCATTTTTTCCCCACACAATAAGTATCTACTCTACTCTACTCTACTGATACTGATCCTCTCATTACATTGCCTAAAGTCGCATATTTTGAAGACAGTTTAAAAAATATGTTTTTCATCGGAGCCAGTATGTCCCCACCACTTTTCAACACACAGGATCAGGATAGGCAAACATTTGTTGAGGAGGAAAATTGATGAAAATGAACAATGAGGTTCCTCTTGGGAGGGTGTCAGAAGCTATACTCTGCCTCTCCTTCGTTTAGCCTGGAGACAAACAGGGAAGTGGAGAATAGGTTAGTTTAAATGCTATATACAAGTCACCCCCTGGATTCCTGAATCAGCCTCCTCAAACATTGATGCTGGCACACAGACCATCTAAGAAATGTCACACACAAATAATTTATTTAGCCTGTGTGTGTGTGTGTGTCTCTCTCTCTCTCTGTGTGTGTGTGTGTGTGTGTGTGTGTGTGTGTGTGTGTGTGCTTGCGTGTGCGTGCGTGTGTCTGCGTGTGCGTGTGTGTGGAACCATTTGCTTTGTGGACTGGTGGTGGGTCACCTGGTCTTCTTCCCCTGCAGGGCCAGCGGGTACTGGTAGTGTTTGGCCCAGATCCAGGGAAGGAGCCCCTAATGGCTACAGCCATATTTTCCTCTCTGGCTATACTGTAATATGGGCTATGGGTCTAAAAACATGCATGGTAGAAATACCCTATGCAGTGAAATATGGGATGTAATTCAACCCCTTGCCAGGAGAACTGCAAGAAAAAGCAACAACATTATCCGAGTGGTTTATAAAGGCATCAATACATTCCATAGTAATTCACATTGTCTATAGGCTATATAGCATATATATGGCATAGTCTATTGATGATTCACATTTAATAGGCAAAACATAATTTCAAAGCTAATTTTTAAAAATTGTTTCACGTTGCATCAATTTATTTTATCTTTGTAAAGATTAAGTAGTCCAAAGAGCAAGACTTTAGTGTTGCATATCGCTATGGTTTTTGTGGCACCGGTGAGCGCGTCTGCGACTAAGGAACAGGAGGAGGAGGATGTATTTGGGAGATACACCCGTACGGCTCATGCAACCAGGCACCATGGACAGCGTCCCTTGGCAGGCTCCCTTATTAAAAGGCCTGGTGGTGGTGCGGTAGAGGCAGGCGGCGCTTGGCTACGGTTATCCCCACGACGGTGAGAGCACGGCGGGGCAGCCAGGGGCAGGGCACGTTCAGACCAGCTAATCATGTAGCCTCCTAGATTATGTTACTGCGGCAGGCGAGAGAATCAGGACGTGGTGGTGGTGGTGGCGGTGGAGGATGCGGCGTCTCCGGTATAGCCACACTTTCCCCCCAGTTTGATGTCTTGTATATCAAATCGACAAAACAAACAAAAAAAGATTAGTTGGGTGTTGGTACGAGACTTAGCATGATGATCCATGGACGAATCTCGCTGTTCTTTTTTCCAAGGATGCGCGACTCGTCGGCTATAATGTGCAGGTAGACCGTAACCCTTTTACGCGAGGGACCGCAGGAGGAAGGTGTTGACATTTATTCTTATTCCACCACCCTATCAATATCGTTACGATCACCACCATGTCTCCACCGGCATCGGCGGCGACAGCAAGTGAAAGCAGTACGACCACTGTTTTTGAAGAGGACACCAGGGAAGAGGTATTATGTCCGTCGATCGACATAGTATTATAAACACACTCAATGTTATTAGCGTATAGGCAATTATGATCAGGCCTATTATTTAATATCGCATGCTTTTGTTGAAACGATACGATGTGCCAAGACAGAGGGGGCTGTTTGTATTGCAATGCTAATTTTAATCCTCCGTATTTCCTGTAATACGCTATTTCCATCACCTACAAGACACTGACAATAAGGTGATCTACATACTAGGCGTGTTATACCTCATCCTTCATTTTCTGGACATCTTTAGAAGAAACCATTGGCCTAGCCTACCTGCCATTACTTCACAAGATCACTAGCAATGATCCATCACAAAGCAGAGAGCAGTCAGAGAGATACAGGAAAACTGCAAGCAAGTCAACTCCCAATTACTTAATTCATAGCATTTGACGTTTAGAAGGAATACTGTACAGTATCCCATCATTTTGTAGCCTATGTATTTTGTATAGTTATGTGTGACCGCGCTGCTCTGAACTTTTCAGAAATAACTATAGCAGCTGCCTGAAAATGAAAATCCCCATTTGCAATTCAAATATTGTTATCTGCAACACTAAGTCATCCAGAACGATTGCAGATAAAGACAAATAAAGTTCTTTTCAACTGCCATTTAAAAAAAAATATATATAAAAGTGTGTGTTTTCAACAGCAAAGGCCTCTGAAGCAGTCGCTGAGCAAATCTCTCTGCCGAGAGAGCTTCTGGAAGTGTCTGCTGCTCTCCGTCCTCATGTACGGCTGCATGGGAGCGATGGTGTGGTGTCATGTGACCAAGGTGACCCGCCTCACCTTTGACAGTGCCTTCAAAGGGAAGTCCATGATGTACCACGACAGTCCCTGCTCCGACGGCTACATTTACATCCCCCTGGCCCTGCTGGGCATGCTCTACGTGGTCTACCTGGTGGAGTGCTGGCACTCTCACATCAAGAACGATCTGCAGCACAGGGTGGACGTGGAGGGCATCTACGAGCGCGTCCAGAGAATGCAGCAGGCCAAGCCCTGCATCTGGTGGAAGGCCATCAGCTACCACTACGTTCGCCGGACGCGGCAGGTGACCCGCTACCGCAACGGGGACGCCTACACCAGCACCCAGGTTTACCATGAGCGCGTCAACACCCACGTGGCGGAGGCCGAGTTCGACTACAGCCACTGCGGGGTGAAGGACGTCTCCAAGCAGCTGCTGAGCCTGGAGGAAGCGGCCCTCACCAAGCTGCGGTTCACCAAGTGCTTTAGCTTCGCCAACGTGGAGTCCGAGAACTCCTACCTCACGCAGCGGGCGAGGTTCTTCACCGACAACGAGGGCCTGGACGACTACATGGAGGCCCGCGAGGGCATGCACCTGAAGAACATCGACCTGAAGGAGTACATGCTGGTGCTGGCCGACCCCGACCGCCACCCGTGGTACCTGTCCCGCTACGTCTTCTGGCTGGCCTCCTTCCTCACCTTCTCCTGGCCGCTGCGGGTCTTCACGGAGTACCGCACCGCCTACGTCCACTACCGCGTGGAGAAGCTCTTCGGCCCCGATTACCCCGTGACGCCGAGCGACGAGCGGCCCTACCCCCGCCGCATCCCCCGGGTCAACACTATCGACAGCACCGAGCTGGAGTGGCACATCCGCTCCAACCAGCAGCTGGTGCCCAGCTACTCTGAGGCTGGCCTCATGGACCTGGCCCAGTGTCCCACCGGCTTCAGCGGCTACAGGCAGAACTGCGAGCGCTGCCACCGAGCCATCAGCTGCTCCTCGGTCTTCTCCAGGAGCGCCCTGAGCATCTGCACCGGCGCCAGCTCCCGCATACCCTTCAGCGGCAGCCGCTTCTCCCTGTCACGGCGCTACGGCTCCCAGCGTAGCTGCTTCTGGCGGAGCGGCAGCCTGGACGACCAGGAGAGCCCCAGCGAGAACACCCGCTGCCTGTCCGAGCGCCTCACCACCGACGACGAGGACCCCCCCGACTACCAGGATGCCCTCTGCTTCCCCGTGCTCATAGTCCACTGCAGCGAGAACTGCCACAACCACCGGTCCTTCCACAGAAACGGCTCCTGCGTGGAGACCTCCCTATGACGATGCAGGGCAGATGGTTCGCAGGGCGACCGCCTGCTGTAGCATGGAGAGACACTGGACCTCGACAAGGTTTCCTTGGGTTAGGCAGGTCCAGGTGTGTGCAACACACACACACACACACACGCTATGTCCCAAGTGATTGAAACAAAATCAATAAACTTGAAAACCACCAAAGCAATAACTAAGTAATATGTCAGTGGATATGGGTTGTTCATCTGTCAACAACCCGGGAGTATATGTATCCACGTGGCGTCCAATGAAAACCATGAAGACGTAGGCTGTTATACAATGCTGTAGCATTTATTTTGCCTTATGAGCATCTGGAAATGAAACTGGCAATTACCTCAAAAAATATCGAACAGGCCATGGAAAAGAAGGCGGAATTCTGTAAATGTACCTGAAATATCTTGATGAAAATGGATGGATTTACACTGAGACACACTTTCTGGTCTCTGAAAAGGGTGTAAAAAAATTGTTTTACAGCAATAACTGTGTCATACCCTCTCAAGAGAAGAAAACAAAATGAATATCTCATAGTAGTAGTAAAAACTAATAATGAATACATATCACAGTTACATATAGGCTAGGCCAAATGCGTTTGTACAATAAGTTCAAGAAAACGTTATGGTATCTGAGGTTTCTGTTTCTACGATGCCTAATCGAGTGGACAAAGGAAAAGATACATTAATAATGCCTAGACTGGTGACGTAAAAGCAAAGTCTGGCTGGTATTATTATGATCAAATACGTCCTTTACAGCCTAACGTATTGCTGTCCTGAAATAGGTGGCTCGGTCAAGGATTATATCCGCCAAGGAAACCCGACTTGGGCTTACCTACATAAGATTACATTAGTGGTATAAGGGCTTGCCCAGTGGACACTATATTTATAATTATTATCGATACATACAGTCTTTGTAATCTACTGCCATGGAGAAACATGCCGGCAACTGTGTTGTAAATACATAAACACGCGTCATTACAATACTATCATGGTGACTAATGGGAGGTTTACGACACAAGGGAAATTCCGTCTTCACATCGTATCAACATCTTTAAACATCATTCGTCAATTCTGAAGTGTGAGAAATATCCATCAAATAATAACAATGGTATTACTATCAAAACCTAATTTGCATGATCTCCTACTGTTAACACTGAATGTATTCACAAACATATATGAACATGAATGTAAACCACCAGCATATTATCTCACACTATATGTCCATTAAATATGAATGCTAAATTTGTAATTGGAAAATGGCTGCATTGCCATTTGTAATATATTGAGATAGTGTCAATGACGACCACATTAAAAGGCCACGTTAGTGCGATGTACTGTATAAAGCACTGCTGTGTTTGGATGTTGACATTTTAATTTGCATTAGGAGGATCCCTGGTCCTTCTCAATAGGGCGTTTACAGATTGCATATGCAAGGATGGTACATGCACTGAGGTTTACATGTTGTTAACGTACAAACTTTGTAAGACACATTTCTATAACATCTGGCAACACTATTGTACCACATATTAGATAATGACATCATTCCTACACTCTTAACGATGCCAATATTATGCACTTGAAGTGAAACTGCTAGACATTATGGATTGTAGTCATGCTGAATGTTGTCACATGTCCCATTCTAGTAATTAAGTATGCATTCAACTATTGTAATTATACTGTAATAGGGGCAAAAAATAGTTATTGGAAACATGTACAGTACATTACTTGTACCCACTTGTTATTCTCCCCATGTAAATTAATTGTTAACGTGAGCTTGTATTGTAATGATCAACATTGTACAAACATTTCACACACATTGTAAAAAAACAAAAACATTTTCTTGTACTTTTTATATGTTTTATCTTATGCTGGAGTAAGGATATTTGCAATAAATGTGTAGGACATATCTTCAAACATAATTATAAAGAAGGTTTGCAAAGTGAAGAAGGACCTCTTTTCTTTTTCGTCAAAGTGAATTTGACCATGGGTCGTAAGACTATTGGGTGACAATTATTTCTAATGGTAACTGGTGACTCCCATGTATCAGGTGTGTGTACGTGAAAAAGTTGTAATAATATTGTTTAGATAAACAAGCATGGTAAGCACAATGTTGGAATTTCTTGTTTAGTCTATAATTGATAACAAAAAGTATTTTGGAGGTATATATATATATTCATTTATTTGTTGTTACTTTCTGAGGAAAGAGACATAAAACCCAAGTCCTGAGTACATCAAATGACGTCGTGCAGGCAGCTGCCTATCTATGTCTGTTAACTTTCATGGGACATAAAACTCACTATAATAAGCTTCATTCACATGAAACAGATAAGCAAACATTCACAGGATGTACCAAACCTTAATTACGTATTTTAATAATCAATAATTAAAATGAAAACTTGGTCCATGGATTCAGGCTCTATTTTGCTGGGCCCAACACCTCAAATCACATATATGTCTATCAGTAAATATTCTTTAATAAAACAAAGGAATTCACTCACTTGCCTGTGCACTACAATACATCCATCCATACATAAACAGAGAACATGGTTTACTCATTTGTTATTAGGAGCATATATCCTTTTATGTTTCCATCACTCGTTTACCTTGTAGCACCAGAGAGACCTGTCTTGGACTGCTCCAGCTGCACCATGAACCTGGACAGAAAACCGGATCAAATTGATCCTGATTTTTTTTGTTTGTTGCTATTGTAATGTCTGTCCTATACCAGTAATTTGATTGATCACATCCCATTGGACATTGCACGCAAAGTACTTACATTAAATATTACATGAAGCAAGTGGGTGCACCGTCCACATCAACCGACGTGATTAGAATACAATTCCACCCCTGTGCCATAGGTGGCACTGCAGACGGTTCGCCTTTATAACTGGTAAATAGTATCAACGAAGATCTCGACAACAAGCTAAGGTTACTGATAAGTAAGTTTTTAACAACAATTTACGACGTTGCGTGCAAATCAGTCCATATTCTATAGTCGGTAATGCGCCGACCTTGTGGACGCACCATGCTTGTTTTGATGTCAGCTCTTGGATAGCAGGAATGACTCCGTGGCGTGTACTTGAATATGAATGGTCAGAATGACTAGCTTCAGACATCTTTTAAGAACAGTTATTTCGATACAATTATACAAATAATATGTCAGATGAAATAAATAGTCAATGGTGTTGTCATATCCACTTTTATGAGTCGCCTACTCAGTACTATCGGTCACTATGTTGTGTTATTGTGTTTCTGGTCACATATATTGGTCACTATGTTGTGTTATTGTGTTTCTGGTCACATATATTGGTCACTATGTTGTGTTATTGTGTTTCTGGTCACATATATTGGTCACTATGTTGTGTTATTGTGTTTCTGGTCACAGAGCTTCAACATGCAGTGTTTGCTGGTGGAGGCGCTTGCTTTGCGGCAGTTGGGAAGACTGAACCCGCGGCAGCTTCTCACACCCGGATACGGATTCAAACAGACAACCTGGTGCCCCAGGATTATGCACACACGCCAGCTTTGGGGTTCGTCGGTGTGTTTCACGCTAGGCTCTCACAGGCCAGTTGTCTGTGGCAGAGACTCCATGCGAATCTGGTCATTGCACCAGTTGAGGTTCAAAAGCAGCAAAAAGAAAAGTTTAGCAAAGGTCCCGGAAGAGGAAGATGACCTTGACACAGACGACAGTGATTCTGAATATGAGGTTGAAGAAGAAGAAGACCCAAATCTGCCTAAAAATTACAAATATTTAGAAAAGTTTGTGCAGTCTTACCGCTATGATGTTATCATGAAGTCTGGATTGGATATGGCTCGCAAGTGAGTGAATATATATACTGGCTGTAAAGGTAATGCTTTTTGATTAGTCTCAACTCTCCATGACCTGCTTTGTTTTGCTTTTTTGTCTCGGGATTAGTAAAATTGAAGATGCTTTCTACAAGAACAAGCTTCGGCTGAATGGGCAGAAGCTCATCAAGAAAAGTAAATTGGTGAGTTCTCTGATAACATGTGAATGAATCCCAAATTGATGCACACATTTGTTTGTACATTTATACATATTTTGTTTGTTTGGTTCCTTGTGTAGGTGAAGGTTGGAGACACTCTAGACCTGGTACTGTCTGAAAACAGTGAAAAAGACACTGTTACTCTGATGAGAGTCTTCCTCAAGAAGGAATTGGGTGAATCCAATAATGGAGAGAAGTACAAAGTGGCCCTGATTCGCTGGAAAAGCTTAGAGCTCTCCAAGGACGAGGCCTTGAATTTCCCTAGATTGACTTGAATGACTATACTGATAAGTGGCCTCAAAGCGACTTGAATTCAAGCAAAAACGAATTGACAGTTATAAAATGCATGCTGGAACGTCTTGGATTTGTTTGTTTTTCTTGGGTTGGTGACATAATTTGACATTCAATTTATGTTCAGGATTTTTGTATTTCCTCTTTTTTTCAGTATCCGTAACATCCAGTGTCTGGGTGACTAAGCTGTTTGTTTTGCTTGTCAGACCATGTGACCTAGGAACAATGTTAAGTTGTCTTTCTTTTACTTAGTTCTGCTCCTTCTGATGAGACTTGAATTTAATCTGAACAGATGTCAGAATGGATGAATTAAAGACAAAAAAATACAGTCATTCATCCCTTAATTGTTAAACTAGTTTTCATAATTGTGATTTTATTAGCAAAAAAGGTTAACATGACCCATTGTCATTGTTATTTTTTTTTATATATAAACTTCTATAAGAAGGTTTAACATAAGCAAATTGTTATTAAAAAAACAGTGGTTCAATAGACTGCAATAAAAACAAATCACTTGTGATGAATTTCTATTCATATACCAACTGTGAACTATGCTATTAGCTAACATTGTTATTATTTATAAGCTGCATCAGTTAATGTGTACATAAGCTATGGCAGTTTGGCTCATAAATATACATTTGTTATCACTCAGCAGAGTACTTGAACAATAATTTCTACTGTTATGGTCATAAATATAAAACGAGACCAAGGTTAGTGCTGATTGAAAACCTACATATGACGGCTGTAAAGGTTTGACAATGCAATTGATTGAGCTTATATACTGTGCAACCATTTTCATGACAAAGTTGTCATAACAGCAAACTATTGTGAGTAAGACACAGTGCTTGATCTTTTGGCCTTCTTCAGAATGTCACACTTCTTCCGATTGGGGCGCCGGCAGCGTTCGTCGATGCTGGGCACGCACTCATAGTGCCACACCTCCTCCATCTTTTCCACAGGATACACAGCCTCGACGTAATGGCGGATCAGCCGGAGGCGCACGGGGTCCAGCTGCTTCTTGTTGCAGGCCCCCGAGTGGTTATACTGAAGCCGCAGGTTTTCCTGCGTGAAGAGTTCTGGGAAGAGACGCACCAACAGGCGGGCGGCAAAGTTCCCGACGGAGAGACTCTGCTGCACTATTTCACGCACCTCTGTGTCCGAGAGCAGGTAAACAGAAGGCACGGGGAAGTCGGGTATGGTCACCGAAAGTTCGTCCAGCGGTATCTTACAAAAGTCTTTGCTGCTTTTCTCTGGCGGTGCAACGGGAATGTCTGTGTCCTCCCTCAGGCCGTCGCCGTTGAACTGGCTCACCTGACAGACCGCGTCACCGGCCTCATGCTCCCGCTCGTTAACATAGACTTTCCGCTGTTGCTGGTAGGACCGCCGCTGCTCTGTGTCGCGTCTCCTGCACCGCTCGTCCAACTTGCCCACAAACTCAAACAGCCACACTCTGTCGTTCTTGGCCTGAGGGTACAGCAATTGAACGTAGTGCCGGATCAAATTGACGCGAACAGGGTCCAGCTGCTTCTTGCCCAGGGAGCCGCTGCAATTGTAATGCTTCCGCGTGTTCTCCTGGGTGAAGAGCTCGGGGAACATCAGCACCAAAATCCGAGATGCAAAGTTCCCAATGGACAGGCTACAGTCGTAATTGCTCTTAAGCTGTTCCTTGGAAAGGAGATAATCTTTGGGAACGCTGAAATCTGGCAGAGGGATTTCCATGTTGTCAAAATCAACAGGGACAAGCAGAGACTTTTTGGCCCTACGATTTGGCCGTTCATGATCAAACAGATTTGGGATCCTTATAATGGAGACATCCTCCGGAATGCCGGCCAAGTCGTAGCTGTTATTACTGATGTTGTCGTGTTCACCCCCATTGCTATTACTGTGGACACCCTCTATTGCGTCCTCCATATGCTGAATGCACACCTGGAGCCAGGTGTCCTCAGGCACGTCAGGGAAATTTGCTTCCATGTACTTCCTTATTATTTCCAACCTGTCAGATTCCAGGAGAAGCTGTCCGACACTGTGGAAACCACCGGTGCCCTCTGGAAATTTACCTTCCTCGAAAATCTCAGGGAAAAGGCGATGAATGAGGAAAATAACAAAGTCTTCAGGGGAGGAGAACTCATCCAAGTCATCTGTGAGTTGGATGTCAGAGGCTAAATGAGAATTAGCCAGGTTGTTTTGATGGTCCATTGAGAGGCGCTCCTCCTCACCCACTTCATTAATAAAGTGGCAGATTTGAGCATGTTCTGCCTTGATTCCGGTACCTATGATTGTCTGCTTTCTTTGCATGCAAGCACTCTCCATATCCTTCTGGGCCCAAAAGCGATTAAATAAGTCATTGATCTGAAGAAGGCATTCCTCCTGCCACACATTGTTGTTCTTGACTAACGGGAAGCACACTTCTACGTAATTGCGTATCAGCTGCAGATGCAGCGAGTCCAATGTTCTCTTGCTTGCCGTGCAGCCATGGGTGCAGCCATGGGTGCACTCCCGGGCCTTGAAAAGCTCTGGGAACAGATGCACCAGCAGCCGACAGCCAAGCTCCCCGGCGCCCGAGGTCTGCTCCATCAGCTGATTAAGCTCCTCGCTTGTCAGCAGATACTCCGGGGGAGGCTGGAACTCTGTCATCATCTCGCCTGGCTTCATCTGCTTCTTTATCCGTATGACATCCAAAGAAAGCAGGTCCACCTTGCTGTGCAGCTGTGTCATGCTGGAGTTGAGTGTGTTGAGGATGAAAAACATCTTCTCAATCAGCGGATAGAGGCTGGGGTCTGTCGGCGAACCTTCGGCGGTCACCCTTGAGGCGGGGAAGGCTTTGAAGTTGCAGTTTTCCTCGGGACTGTGGAACTCTGAAGGGGCGAAGGGGCTCCCGTGGTCGAGTTGCTGTCCTCCCGCTTGAACGGCCGACTGCTCCAAGCTCGGCGTGATCCGCTTTTCAATGATCCTGTGGGAGATGCCAAACAGGGGCTTCCTGTAAGAGGTTTTGGATGTGGAACTCTCCCGGCCACAGTCCATCCTGTCCCCGGTAGTCCGGCATGGAAGGTCTGGCTGGACGCTCTCCTCGGTCAACTGCTGCTTGGTCAAAAATGAGACAACAATTGGCCCTCTGAATAAATACACAACAACAGTGTGTTTGTTTTTTAATACTATAAATTGGCTAAAACATAAATGTTAATGACACCTTTGCAAAACTGCATTGCTCCTTGTGGAAGCCCTTTTTCACCATTTGTATTATTTTTCTAAGCTGCTCTGTATCTAACAGAAAGCCCTTACCTCCCCAGAGACTCTGAATCTCTTGCAGCTCGTGGACTGGTTTATATCGGAGCCCATCTCCGTAAATGTCCGTTTACCAGGCTCGGTGGGCCCAGGGGAACACCCTCCCAGTCCTTCAACTGGCTCACAGATTGCAAAGTCATCGGTCTCTTCCTTAAGGTCCTGGACAAGCTGTTGCTCTGCAAAGAATAATCAGCATTGCGTTAACCTGTGCAATACCATAGAATAATCACATTTAGTTGAACCTGAACAACACACCTGATGATATTGAGCATTGCAATGCATTTTATTTACTTTCAAGAGCAGTATCGTCGACTGTTACAAACATGTTTGGTGAAAATCTCTCGCATCCAATTCACAATAAATGAAGAGAGAATGTAGGACGTACCTTCCCCAAGCATCGTTTCATTTGAAATGTCCCCATTCTTGGAGGAATTCATATCCTTAGGGTTAAAAAAAATGAAAGAAAAGCAATTCAGCAATGTGTACTACTAATAACATAAAAAAACATGCCAAAATATTGTGTTTATATTAATATTTCACGATTTATTTGCTTTGTTAACAAAATCTTTACAATATGGTATATCTAAATGATAATATCTATACATTGCAGGGGGAGGTTCCGGAAGAAGAGCTGATTGTCCGAAATTGTAGGGTTACTAGTTCACCCTGGTTGTCTCCTTGCACAGTGCGCATGGGTGAATGTCAGATGTAGCATGTCAAGCATTACTGGCTGTAGTGGTATTATGAATGCAGTCCATTTACCATATGGTTGCTTGAGCAAGTATTGCAATTTGCAATTATTGTTTTGTTCAATGACTGGTCGGTATGGTTGGTTAGCTATAATCTTGTTTTAATATGCATTCGTTTCAATACTGTAACTCTCGACTGTAGTCACGAGGGAGCTAGTGCTATTACCACAAATTGAATGTAATTAGTCAATGTAGTTAACTGCATTACGTGCTTATGAGTCAGGGCTGAAACCACTATGTTTTCGATCCGTTATGTTCTTGACACTTTAAGCCAAGTGTCAGTCTGTACAGTGATCCTGTGTGTGTTAAGGGCGTGTGGACTGTGAGGATTCCCTCGCATTGTCCTACTCAAATCCCCGTTTGTGTACAATCCATTATGCGTGTACAAGTGGGTTGTCAGGAACAAGGTTAGACTACTACTTCCTCATTCTTCCATTTAAAGCCGCACAAATCCTCACTAGCCCGTTGCACAGCACAACTGATCGTGTTATGAGTCTCCCCGGTTATATATGCGAAACTTCTACAATTCAAAGCCGCACACCACTAAAAAAGCACGTACACGCAAACATGTTTACACGGAGTGCACACACGCACGCAAGTGCGTGTTTGTGAACTGTAATGACGCGGCAATGTTTGCGTGGACGATTCTTCCCCCCCCTTCTCCTCAGGACTGAATCTTAGAAATGTGTCTTAATTCACAAGCCGTGGGTTCAATTCTCACCTTTTTACGATTCCATGCAATCCTTTAGATCGGTCTCGGGATCGATAGGCACATATGAACACAACATCCTATGTTCTTACAAACATATAACCAATGTGTTCGTGTGTTGTTGCTATTTTCCCTTGCTTGTCTTCGCCTTCTCGCGTGACGTGACGGTGCGTGCGCTTGCTGTGTCACTTCCGTACAGCTGCGCGTGGACGGCGCCGCGGCGTGGACCTCCATGCTGCGTGGACCGCTGAAGAAGGGAGAAACTTAAGCGTAACATTAAAACTATGACACATTTCAATGTCCGCTTTAATGTTCCTCGACACGCGTGGGGCAAATACAACTTGGTTGTTTATTTAAATTTTACAGAGACTCGAATGACTGAGCGTGGTATGAAGAAGTTCATACCACGCTCGTGCGTTTAGGCCTACCTATTTGTGGTGTGTGTGTGTGTGTGTGTAAGATTGCTTGAATGCAATTATATTAATTCACGTATTGAATATATATATACATATATATTTGTATTGTTTGTGACTATATGAATTATTTGGTTGTTGGCTACCCCCCCCCCCAGACTCATCTTACTAAACAAAGAGCAATATACCGGTAGACTAATAGCAAGAGGACCCTTGTGCCTCTTTGTAACAAAACGTGTAGTAATTCTGTAGTAAAAGTGTATTAATTCAATCTTAGCCTCGATGTATTCAATCTAGAACTGTACAGAAGTACGCGCTAAATTCATAACAAACCATCATGCAACTGAACAATACATGGTTCCTAGTGGATGCATAGTTATCTGCTGATCAGGTGATTAACTACTGCACATTTGGACCAGGTGTAAACTGACAGACTATCTTACAACAAACGGTAGCAGTGCCCTCTAGTGGATAACTGTCAGAGCAACACGGATTGTTCTTTCTGTGTGAACTTGCACTGTAGGCCTGTCTACTAAGATGTAGAGGTCTAGGCCTAAAAGTAAGATTTTGAAGTAAGATTTTGGTTAATGTCGACTTCGGTGAATTTTACTGCATTTTGGATAGCTTACGGCAACCTCTGATATGAGGTTGATAACTTATGTGAACTTTCACCAGGCTAACTTACCCTATTTTAGGAGATACGGTAAATTTTTTAGGCTACCCAATGGTATTGTGCATTGTAACTCGAGACAAAACAAAAACCAAAACAAATACCAAATCGCCATGTTCGCAAATACATTTTGTTGACGTATTCCACGAACACGTGACACCGGGTGTGATATGGGTTGGGCCACCATACCCGCCAAGTCGAGACGCCTGACATCTTGCGCAATAATTGAATCAATTATCCGCTATTAACATTGTCACGCACACAGCCAAAGTTCTGTCACACTAACCACACACACACACGTCGATAAGGAGATGATAAGGAGATGATATAACAAGGCGAGTTATCTCGTCATTATTCGACTAATGAGCTGTTTAAGATGGCGCTCTGATCTGTCACCTAATGAAGCGCGCACGAGCAGCGCCACGAGCAACGAGGAGCTCGCGACCGAGGGGCCGGCATCGC
>OOFB01031355.1:23352-44876 GCA_900323305.1 Trachyrincus murrayi | reverse complement strand
CCCACCTCCAGCACCACGGCGGACGGCCGTCGTATGGGAGAAGAGCCCTAGGGGAAGTCCTAGAACACAGGTACGTCCCAAACCACGTCCTGGAATTCCAGGACCTTGGAGAGTGGCCCAGCACCAGACACCCTGGGGAGCCTAGAAACTCCACTCCAGCACCAGGGAAAGCAGAGTGGAAAATCCCCGGCAGGGCACCTGGAAACAGTGCTGGACAGCACACCTGTAGCCACTCCCCAGAACGAGGGAGAAGGCCACTTAAGCCGGTGCCAAACCAACGGAGCGAGGCTCGAGGAGATCCCCGTTAGGACGCGATCACAGTGTTCCACGGTTGGGTAAGCCGCTACCCAACCGAAGTAGTTAGCATAGTATACAGTATTGAAGAAGGTAGTTAACTGAAACCTGAAGAGGACAAGCATCAGTTGTTTAACTCCCTTTCCTCTTCTCTGAAGGACAACGGACTCACGGAGTGCTGAGAGACCCCCGGCAGAGTCACGGACCGCCGGGCAGAGACTGGAACCCATACCCCAAGACGGGAAGAGCCTTCGTTATCCTTTCTCCCACCACCCTTACCCCTTTGAGCTTAATAAAGCTATTGTTCAGTTGGACTGACACCCCTGGTCTCGACCTGCTCCTTTCCTGAGACACCCTATAGCCCAGTCGGGCTGCCACAATATATACACATATATATACACATATATATACACAGAGACAATACATCCACTATAAACCGTGTGATCATTCACAGGTCAACTGGGGAGGCAAGAAGTGTTGAAAATGTGTATCAAGTCAGATTTTGTTCTATACCCCTTCATCACAAACAGTCTCCAAGGGATTTTCCAAAATAAAACAAATAAAAATTAAGAGAATAGGACAGAATGTATGTGTAAACACTTGTTATATGGTGTGTGTGTGTGTGTGTTTACCTTAATGGGGGAGATGTGGAAGTGCTCAAAGAAGCTGAGTCCCGAAGTGTCCGTCAGTGAAGTCTGCATCAGCTCAGCCTGCAGAGTTTCCAGATCCCTCTGGATAAGTTTGGTCTGTGGGACACACACAGATGCACACATTTGAATTATTTTATTTATGTCCACATAAATACAAAATATTATACAGGACATAAATATTAGAAGATGCAAAAAAAATAATAAGTAATGCAACACAAAAAATTACACTCACAAATAGCAGCGCCTCCTCCATATAGAGCGACTGCCAATGATTGCCGATATTGAGCAGTAGTTAGCAACCTGCTTGGCCTTCCTCTTAGACATACCCATCATCTGGAGGCCCCTCACTGCTAGCTTATGGACATGGCCCAGGCTACCAAAAATGAAGATCAGTAGCTGGCACCTATAGACAAGCTGTGTTATGGCTTGGACTAAATGTTCATAGATTTCGTAAGGAAGGCTTCCTGTAGGCTATAATCAACCTATCTACCTCTGAAACTGAGACCTCTCTGAGCTCCTCATCAACAATAATAACATCTGGGGTGTTGGCGGCAATATTAGAGAATACATCACTTCCATTATTACAGAGGATGGACATGCATCGTTTGGCACAGGATGTTTGTACATTTTTATAAAGGTTTGAATAATGGCTGTCATGTCCTTGGTTATTATGTCAACTATTATGCACAGTGGGGGGTGATTGTCAGGAAACCAGATGGAAAGGTTTAGCTTGGATGGAAGGATCTGTAATCTTGCTTTTATGGTGAAAGTGACTATGGTCACTATCAATCACTATGTTTTTTAGAATTGAGTGGTTGTAGTTGTGATGACTACGGGCATTTTCTAGTGGCAAATGGTATAATGTTTCTACAACTTTTGCTTTCACAGAAACAAAGGGATCTGTTATTAAGTCCTCAGAGACAGTCACTGTCTTAGAGTCTGCCCGTGTCCATTCAATCCACACCCCGGCCCAGCCACAGAGGTCATTCAGTTCAGGGCAGTCTGACCTCACGCCAAAGCCTGGACAGTGTGTTTCCAGTTTGCCACTGGGCTTTCTCCTGAAGCGGTCATTACCCATGCTCACCAGTGGGACCTAACATCGCTTAATATCTAGAAAAAGAGATCTCGGATGTTCTTGTCGCTGTTGTTGAGCATGTTCAGCAGGTGGGAGAGACATGTGGCGATACACCCAGTCCTCCCTCTCTCTTCGAGTGGAAGATTATGTCTCTTGTAGTGTGTGTATTGAGGCCAGCCCACTTCCACACTAGACGGACAGTTTCATTGATCATTTCGTGTAGTGATTTACGTAGAATGTGAATATTGGAGAAGCGCTATCTGTCTGACAGCCTCCAATTTTAACATTAGTGGAAGGGATGATGTGTCATTGTAATCAAGTCTGGTTAAATACACAATTTTGTTGTACATCTACTGCATTAATGGTAGCAATTAAGAAGGGTATGTAATGTTTGATGTTAGATGTTACACACACACACACACACACTGTAGCTACTGCGAAAACATTTTATACTAGAACAAAATATGAAATAGGACAATTATTGGAATGCATTACGATTGCTAATGGAAACCCCTTACTTAAGCAGGCTTTATAGTTGCCGTGATGCGCCGTTCGTGAAGTGCGCGGACAGTCAACACACAGCCACGGCCTTTATAGTGTTTCGCTGTAACATTGGTGTGGACGCGCAGTTTGCACAGTCTCTGTGAGGTGTGCGACACATGACAAATCACTGTATGAACCCTGCATGAGGGCTGTGATGATGTCATTTTTGGTTCACGGCTTGTGCAGTTCACGGCTTGTGCAGTTCACGGCAGGTTTTATTCATCCACCAGGCTACTCAGGGAATGGAACTAGACACTATGCTGTATATTTATCCAGTGTACAGGTGCTAGGAGGCACGTGTCTCTACCTTCTGGCCGTCAGCTCGGCCGTCTGTGGCTGTGGTGAAGAGAGCCACGATGGCAGTCAGAAAACCCTGGTCTATCTTCACAGCCATCTCCTGCACCAGAGCCATAAAGTACCTGCACCACAAACACACACACATACACACACGGAACATGCTCAACTTTAGGCATTTCATCATTGTAATAATTATTATCACTAATTAGGAAACTATTTGAACACGGTTAGTACATATTAGTACACGGTATGCTTGTTTTGTTTGTAGGAGTTATTTCAATATTTAAAGGAGCTATATGTAACACATTTACTGTACTAAATCCTAAAATGACCATGATATGTCATCAGAGATTAAGGAAACACGAAACAAGTCGAAAAACTGGCTTCTCCGACAACAATGCTACATTGCACCTTTGAAATTTCCATTCCGGGTCGGAGCGTCTGTTTTTGTTTTGGCCTGTGTGATTCACTATTTTCCGAGTACCCCGGGTTGACAGATATGAAACAAATTGGCACACAAACGCAGCATGCTGCAGCCATGGATGCAAGCAAATTAACTGGATCAACTGAGATTATACTAGATTCTACCCAACGAAGCCTCGTCCTCTGTCGAAAAAGCTCCATGACCAGAGCCGTGCTAAAACACAAGTAAATCTTGGAGTTGCACTTGAAAGATGGAGACAGCTTAAAGCCCAGAAGGATTTCAAGACGGATGCAGAGTTGGCTAATTTTCTCCTGAACAGGTAAGCAGATGTTAGTTTATATCTGTGTGACTGTAAACACAGCTAACATTGACAGAGTTATACAAAATCCACATTAGCTGGTTTATAGTTTGCAAACAATAAATAAATTGCAAACGTAAACATTAGCTGATGAACTTGCAGTGTAGGACTTGTCGTCGCTTGTCATTGTCAAAATATAATAATTGCGCTCGTCTCAAAATATAATGTTGCGCTCGGCTCATCTTGCACTCGTGTTCGTTGTCCTCAACCTGGCAACCCGCGTGAGCTTGGAGTCTGGGGAGGAGGGGGCGGGCGGAGACACCTCTCTCCAATATTGTGAATTTGGACTGCAGTATCCATTTCAAACGCTGTGTCATTGTTACATATAGCTCCTTTAAAGATTTGCAAAAAAATATATAGTCAATAGTAAAAATTAAAAGATTACATGCATTTACATACGCAATAATATTATTATTATTGTATTTTTGAAAAGCTTACTTGAACTGCATGACCTGACTGTGTTCATTAAACCGTGTGATGATGGAAACATCAATAAACGGCTTTGGTTCTGTTCAAATAACAGACAATCACAAGTATATTATTAATGTGATACATCAGGAATATTATGAACATTAGTTGTGGTTATACATATATATATAACATATATATATGTATATATATATGAAAGTTGGAGTGAAGGCAGGGGTAGGGTGAGGACAGGTAGTGAACGGGGCCCAAAATTAACTTTTAGAATTTGGTCTTTTTACCAGAATTTGGTCTTTTTTTTGTCTTTTTGGAAGAATCTACTGGCCAAGCAATTGTTTTAATTGCAGAATGGTCAAATCTATGTGCCATTGGCTGGTGGCAGGTGTTAATTTTGGACCCTGGTAGTGAATGGGCAGGGGTTTAGGGGTTTGTGTTGTCTTTATAACCTGAATCCAAAGCAATTGACTTTGGAGGAGGGACGGGGTGGAAGACGATGGAGAATATTGCCCCAGGAAGCTGGTTGTCCACCTACAACATGAGCAAACATGTTACTTAATAGGGTAAACTACAATTGAAAGGTTTAGAGTAATGATATAATGTTCGAGTACAAAACTAATGAAGGATACTTCATATATATGAATATTTGGGGCCAGCTCTTTATCTTTACATGTGCAACGGCAGCAAAAACAGAACATGAGGATTTATTGTATAATTCGTATTTTTTTTAAACCGTTTAACTGACTATTAAAATTATATTGTCGGTTAAGGGTTAAATGGTTGATTGTTAACATCCCTATTACTTATACTACTTATACTTATCATACTACTTATACGTACTTATATCATAGTACTGCTGTAATGACAGCAACAGCGGAAAATCAGTGGAAGTATGTATGACAGGCACATATAGTTGCTAAAGTGTATGAGTGAGGTAATGATACTGTACCTATACAATTTATTAAGTGGATAATATGTATGTTATTGTTTTTTTTAGATGAGTAGATAGTGAACGAGTGGAGCTAACTTCTTTAACTGGTTAAAAAAGTAACAAATCAGAGATACGTACCCGTACGAAATAGAGGCGTAGCTGATCGTGTGTGTGTACTGTATGTCTGTGTGTGTATGTTTCTAACCTGCAACCAGTGGAGCTGTGCTCGGAGGCTTCTCTGGTGCGGCGACTGTTTGAACTCCACCTGTATCCCAGACAGGAAGTTCCGCCTCACTGCACAGGAAAAGGGCTGGCGCATCACCATCGGAACCTTTCCAAAGTTCACCTGCCGGCCAACCAGATCCAATACAATCAATTCGATTAATTGACAGAGTTGATAGAGCCTACAAAATACTGGGAGTAGTTCACACATGTATGCATTTAATGCAAAAAAAACAATGCTGTGTTGTGTTGTGCTTCTCTGACCTCTATGTTGGTCTCCAGTTTGACCCAGACCGCCTCTCTCTTCCCTGCCAGGTGGCTCTGGTAGGCCTTCTCCAGCAGGTTGATGTTCTTCTGGTTGAACGACTTCCACCGGTTCTTTGGCTTCATCTCCCACACCACGCCGGAACTGCACACAACACGCCACCTTGTCATTAGTAAAGTCGTACTTTTTCTCATTACACAGTTATTGGTAATGAAATGCTTGATTTTTGTGCTCTCCAAAACAATACAAATAAATAATAAATAATAATACATTTTCATTATATATATTAGAACAGTAAGAATCAAATATATAGATAAATAAGAAAAATAAGATAAATATAAAAAATAAGTATAGGGTTACTGTTAGGGGTGCAACGGTTCCTGTCAAAAAAAGTCCCGTACAGGACGCCATGCATGGTTCAGTGCACACATGTGCGGCAGATCATTTTTTTAGCACAGAGTCACAGCCATATAATTATTATAAAATTTTAAAAAATAATATAAAATTTGATACTTTATATTAGTGGTACTTTATTCAACTTTATTACATACACAGCCAGTAACAATGATGATTAGGGTTGCACATTTCGTTACCCCATCGACAATGTTAAGGCTACTACCCACTAGGCGACTTTTCAAGTCCCCGACTTCGGCCGTACACATTACACGACTGGTCTTGAAGATCAGTCTTGCCTTGCCGTCGGGTCGGTGGTCCACAATAGGCGACTGGGTATGCGGGGGTACACACATGAAGGCTCTACTATCAAATTATCCAAGCCTTCTCTGAAAACTTGCCACACTATGACTATGAAGTCATAGATAAAAAACAAAAACAAAGTTTGTAGAATGTGTAGAACTCGTAGAAATGTAGCAGTTGTTGTTGATGTAAACAGTGAACGCACTCCCAGTTCGTTCCGCTTTTCTTCCTCTTGACCTCACATCCCATTGGCCAATCCTGACCTCAAACCCCATTGGTCGTTCTTGATCTCAAATCATGATTATGCTGTTGCCAGCATAATCGCCGATCTCAGTCTCAGTGCCCCCCCACACTCAATCGGAGCCGACTTCAGCCCCGAACGTATCCGGTTTAATTGCATTTTAGTTAGGCTATTGTTTAGGGCAGGGTACTTTGTAATTCGCAGATTGTGTAGAAATATTGACCAAACGATAGCTCTGTAGAGAGGAGTGCTGCAATATGTAGTGGAACAATCACTGACATTTAAATGACAGCGGGGTTTCCTGAAAAGTATGAGGTTCGGTCAGCACTACAAGGAGGGATGGACGGCTGAAGTCGTTGCGATCAGCCTGTGTCTGCGGCTATAATGTTTGGAATATTTGATGTAGGGTAATATTGTTTTTTGACTGAGTTTGAAAGATATTGGATATTCAACAGATAGGCCTATTTGCGATCCGTAATAAAGCGAACTAAAGGGGGAGCAAAAGGGACAATCAGCAGTGAAATTCCCGGTGGGTCTAGCGGGCTACCTGACGTGCTTCAGAGCTGAGGCTGCCAGAAAGCGGCACTTCCCTCCGAGTCTGTGGCTACTTAAGGGAAATGGGGCTGAGATAATAATGCTGTGTTTTCCCCTTTATGCATCCAGCAGCGGCGCAACAAACAAACAATGCATTCAACGATTATTTATCATAGCCTTTAGAATCTGACCAAATTTTTGCTTTCAAGTCTCCAGAGACTGCAGTCTCAAAGCATCAAGTCTCGAGTAAGTCAAGTCTCAGTCAAGTCTCACAGCAGGCGAGTCCCCATTTTCGCGACTTGACTCAGAGTCTCAAGTCCCCAGCTCTGGTGTTTGTCTGTGTTTGTGTGTGTGCGACCATGCTTCTATAGGTATTACCATCAGTGTCTTCTCACAGTTCACCTGGTAATTCAAAGTGAAGGACCACAGTTCACCTGGTAATTCAAAGTGAAAGATCACAGTTCACCTTGTAATTCAAAGTGAAAGATCACAGTTCACCTTGTAATTCAAAGTGAGAGATCACAGTTCACCTGGTAATGCCCACGTAGGCGATTTCCTGCCGGCTGGTGTTGTTGACCAGTGAGAGGCCCAGGTTCTGCAGTGACACATTCACTTCCTGTTCAAACTGCTCCAGCTCCTCCGCCTGCCGTGCCTTGGTCACCACGGCAACATCCTCCGTGAACAACAGCACCCGCTGGCGACCGTCCAGGAAGGACACCCAGTGGACCTGGGAGAGGCCGTCGTACGCAAACTGACCGCACTCGTCCTGGGGAGAGAGCGAGGAGGAGGAGTACGATGATGGGGTGAGTAAGCAAGAATCAATAAGAACAAATAGTCTAACCCTCTACATGTATACTATACTATACTTAACAACCTGTAGCTGTAAAGTGTTCTGCCCATCCAGAGGCTTTCACAAGCAGTGCTGCAGTTGGTTTGTATTATATATAATAATACAAACATAATAACTTAAAGGTGCTGTAGGTAAGATTTGAGAGTTGTGAAAAGAGGAAGAGAGAAAGCAGAAAAAGGGCAGAAGAGAGCAGATTTGAAACTAAACAACCAAAAGACGTCTCCTCCCTCTCTGCTCCCTCCTCCCTCAGAAATGAGCCGGGAGCGGTCTAAAATCTAAATGGTCTCATACAGAAGCAGGCGCAGTCAACTCAAAGCAGATTCTCACAGCGCATTTCACTCACTAATAGCTGACGGATGGCAAGGCCACTTCTAACAAATTACACTCAAATAATAACTTAAAACTTACCTACAGCACCTTTAACTCTGTTTAATGTTATTCATCCAAGATGCACATTTAAAAGTATCTTTAAAGTGTCTTTTGTGCAGATAAAGCATTTGAATTTGGATATTTAGATTTGGTTTGGTTATTTTATTTTATTTTTATTTATTTTGACATGCCTTTGTACATTTGATTCTGTCTTTCTTTTTATCCAGCCGTCATGAACCACAAATGATCACCTCTGAAATGTTGAAGCTCCACAAGAAGAGTGCACGAACTGGCGACTGTAAAAAGACTACTCTTTCCTTGCTAGACCAGCAGAGGATATTCTATATATATATATATATATATATATATATATTACTGGTGTGTGTGATTGATTGATTGATTGATTGAAATTAATGGGGGGCTTCTCGAAGAGATGCTCTGTTATCCCTCTCTGTGTGTGAGTGTCACCTTGACCAGGTCGAGCTCTCCAGAGTTCTCCAGACAGTTCCAGCTGAGCTTGCGGACGCCAGCCGGGTCGTCCCAGGCAAAGCGCTGGGCCTCGCCGGGCTTCAGCTCCCGACCAACGGGCCACCCACTGATAGAAGCGGGGGGGGGGGTTGATGACATAGAGCCAGCCAGAATGGAAGGACAGTTCCATGGAGTAAGCATAATAAGCCATTTACAATATTATTATTGTCACAGAGCATTCACAAACAGTTTCACAATGTCAGAAAACCAACAATGTACAATGAATTATGTCAACATTTATGAATGAGAGAGAGAGAGAGAGAGAGAGAGAGAGAGAGAGAGAGAGAGAGTTTGCCTATTGTGTTAAACTGTGTTGAGATAAGCATCGATCATATGGTGATGGATGCTTCTTACGCCTGTTGTGTGTGAGCAGCTCACAACAAGCAGGGAGACAAGAGATACCGTGTAGTAGGCGGTGCTAACCTCTGCTTGTAGCCGATGGTAACCCAGGGGGTGTGGTTTACAATGAGAGCAGGGGCGGCTCCTTCGTAGTAGTCGGTGAAGCTGATCATGGCGAAGTGATCAGTGAGGTTGACGTCCACTATGACACCTCCACACTATAGATAGAAACACACATAGACAACACACATAGACAACAAACAGACAATACACATAGACAACACACAGACAACACACATAGACAATACACACAGACAATACAGATAGACAATACACATGGCAACACAGCTAAGGAAAGAGCATATTCGTACTATATATATGTGTATACAATAGGTAGAGTATTATAATCATAAGCTTACAGGTCATTGGTTTGTTGTTAATAAATCAAAAAATTATATAGAGCTTTTGCAGGGGCAAAGGTCAGGTATGGATCCCATGTCATGTTGTTCTTCCATTTTCTTAATGAAATAATATGTTTAATTATAGTTCCTTTAATACCACTGCCACTGGCTGTACTCTGTGTACAGCTGTGTGTTAAATGTAAACTAATTGTCCTGTTCTCCTGGATTAGAGTGGATTATCATTTGGATGATGAATTCCCATTCATAGCAGAGGTTACTGACCACATCCATGCCTAGCAGGGTGCCGTTATCCTGCTTGTTGAAGTAGAAGGACTTGGAGCTGGACTCGGAGCCCACCACTCGCACACACAGCTTGACCGTACTCCTCTCAGGCCACAGTGGCAGACACTGGAAGAGGAGAGGAAAACATGTATGACGATTGTCTTAAAGTTTTTATATTTAAGAAAGGAAAAGAGCATGAGTTATAGACAACTGAGTCTTTATGATTGGTATGGTGCAATCTAACCCATATGAAAGCATGCATATAAATAAACACACAATGGTGTTGAGCATGGCATGGTCATACACACACAAATAAGATCCAGACATACACTGGCATAAATCATAAATAGATAAATTCAAATGTACAAAACACAAGCAAAACATTTTATCATACATCAGTCATTAGGTATGGAATCAGTTTTGAATTTTAAAAGGCCACATAACTTTTCTCTCTCTCATTTTGTAACATTGTACTGTAATGTTGTTCTCCGTGGTACTTTGTGATGTGGAATAATAAACCACATGTAGTAGTAGTAGTGTAGTGTAGTAGCAGTGGTTTTATACGGCTGTACTGACCTCAAAGGCAGAGATGTAGTGCCACTTGCCATTAACAGAGCCCTGGTTGGCGGGCACCTCCCCCACCTCCAGCTCATAGGAGGACTTGTTGATCAGTGTGTAGAAGGGACTCATGGTCACGATGCGCGTCAGGTTGAAGCTGCTCATCTGGATGCTCACCCCAACCTGGAAAACACACACACACACACACACGTAAGGATGCAGTGTCACACCTGGCGTTCATCCTTGTTGTTTTTACCCTGTGTGTGTGTGTGTGTGTGTGTTCCCTTGTTAACCAGCAGGAGGAACCAGGCGTGGCTTCCAAATTGACCACACCCACAATCAAGTATAAAAGGGGATCACTCTCTCTTTAAATCTCTCCAGACTTGCAGGCACCACAGACTCCATTTTGTTTCATACATACTTTCTTATTTTCTTAGCCCAGTGGTTCCCAAACTTTTTTGTCAGCCCGCCTTGCATGATGTACAAACATTTATACACACGTTTATAGTCACCATGTTGCATAACATTGTTGTGGACAGGCAGTGTGCGCACTCTGCTTGCGGAGCTTCAACATTTTAGAGATGCGCAATATTGCGCCATATGAACCGTGCACGAGGGCCGTGATTACTTATTTTTTGGTTCATGCCGGGTCACGCAGTGCTGTAGGCTAAAGTTTGCATGACACTTTGGCGCATGCGCACAGGCAGTCATTTAAATTGTATCAGTTTACAGCTCTTGTGTGCAACACATTTCTAATTGTTAGTTCCGCCTGTGCTTTGTTTTTATACAGTATGCGATTGAGCTATTCCCCACATTACAATACATTAAATTCTCCCGACCATCCCCTCTCCCTGCAGTACCCCTGCGCCCTCCCTGCAGTAGCCCCCACTTTGAGAAACAGGGAGTTAGCTCATCCAACACTCACTCACCCAACATCTTCATACCTACTGATTGCTGATACTGACAGATTAGGTCTTTCTGGTAGGTTTATTTGTAGAAATAAATTATTTCTTTTTCAACCTTTTGGCATTGTGTCATTTCAGGTGTCACCCTTGAGCCAAGGTTCGTCACAACAGATAGACACAACCAAAGTACTCAAGTGTGCTCACACACACACACATTTCTACTCACTAATAGAACGAAAATACACTGTAATAGGCTGTAATGACATAATGATTGACATTAACCGGGGGGGGGGTGTTGATGTTTACCAGGTAGTCCAGAGTGTTGGCGGGACATCGGACACAGCCGGCGCTGCCCACCGTGTCCAGAGAGAAGCCATCGGACAAGGAGCTGGTGGACACACTCAGCTGGATCTGTGTACAACAAAGAAATAGCATTAAAATAACACAAATATTGTGATATTAGACTTGGGGATTTGCTTTTGGACTTCCCCGTGTTGCCGTAAATGAGTTCCCAACATTGCAAGCAATAACCCGAAAGTATCTTGTTCAATGACTTAATAACTCGATAGGCGGGATAATATCTATATTTTTGTAAGTCGAACGAGATAATAAGTCATTCGAATGAGATGACCTCCAAAAAAAAAATGTCACGTTGTCTCCGTAAGAACCTGTCGCCATCGTATGAGAATAGTATTTGGCTAGTGGCTAAAATGGTAAGCAACATTCCTATGGCTAAATCTGCTGTCATTACTTACAAATCGTAAATAAATTGCTTATAAAATAATGCATATCCCTTGTCCACAGAGTTTTGGCAACTCAACAGACAGACACGATTTGTTCATTTTATTGAGCCAGACATTGCTGTGTTGTTCAGTTTACTATGGGGTTTAAACGGCATGGGTAAACCAGAAGAACTTTTACCCTACCAACCCCCTGGTACTCGACCCCTTTCTCTGTGAAAGGAGGTTAGGGTTAGTTACTGAAGTTAGTTAGGGTTAGTTACTGAAGTTAGTTAGGGTTAGTTACTGAAGTTAGTTAGGGTTAGGTACTGAAGTTAGTTAGGGTTAGGTAGGGTTAGGTCAGTGACATCACCGTCTGAATGGATTAATCTTTTCTTAAAGTGATGGACAACAGGATCTAAATACGTAAAATAACCATAACATATCACAGAGAGGTGTATCCACTACACACCCTCCAAATATCTTGTCAAGGATATGTCAAAAAGTATATTAATATACTGTACATCTCAAAGTCAGCTAATAAAACCAGTCTTGGAAAGACTCCGCCCCCCCTCGCTGTTTTGTGTAGTTTGTACTTCCTCAAAGTCCGAAACACCGTACTTCATTCAGCTGCACCGTCGCTGTAATGGGAGTGTACGGTAATTGGTCACCCGCTTGGCTACGTAGCCAGGAGGGTAAATAGACTCCACCCATTAAATCGGCTTGAAGGAATAGAAGGAAATCAACAGACTGAAATGACTTGAGATGTCACTGGTAACATGATTCCCTGATACTTAATGCACACCTTGATAACCCTTAATAACATAATAGAAGTAAATTAGGGATTTCTGTTACACTTTAACAACGTTACTAAAGTCCTTACATACAATGGGCCTTTACATAATGCATTATTTTTAACAACGTTACTAAAGTCCTTACATACAATGGGCCTTTACATAATGCATTATTTTTGCAGCACTGTGGCTTTCTTTTGCATGGCTGGATTAGTGAACAATAAGCTATTGATGATGAAGTGGTTGACGTGATTTTTGAGGTTGTTTTGCGGGAAACGCTCGTCTCTTGTAATAACTAACACGTTATTTCAAACCAAAAGTAATATTGTAATGTAACTTATTATCGAGCACTTGTTGCCTGTGTTCAGGTTAATGAATACATAACTGGATGGTTTTCCAAACAATTTGGGGTAAAGCAAGGAGATGTTTTGTCTCAAACATTGTTTTCAATTTATGTTAATGACTTAGCTCTTCAAATTAAAGCTTCTAGCGTGGGAGCTAAAGTTGATGACCAGACTGTGGGCATATCAGTATATGCGGATGAAGTTTTACTTGCTGAACATGAAAAAGTTGGTGCTGGAGATGGAGACAAAGCACAAATAATACATTTTAGACAAAAATCATTGGAGAGAAGTTCAGTTGTTTTTAATTTTGGTTCAATAGTGCTATCATATACTGATCAGTATAAATATCTATATGATATTTAAAGAAGCTGTCAGTCAGCGGGAGGGGCACTGGGATCTGTACTGAACAAAGCGAAACAATATACTTACATACACAACTAGAATTCATGTGTGGTGTGTCTTACTGTGCTTCTGGTGTTTGGGGGTTCCGTGAACATACAAGTTGTAACACTGCATCATAGAGCTATTACATTCTTTTTGGGAGTCCATAAATGTACTTGGCCATTAGTGGAGATATGGGAACCTCCAAACATCAGACATAAATGTCCAATGGTTTGGCTTTGGAATAGACTTGTGAAGATGTCTGATCAGAGACTAGATATTTAATTGGGACATTTCGCATGGTCATCCCTGGGCCAATGAGTTGAAATCGTTTTGTTTTTTTAACGATTTGTCATTCAGTTTCCTGAACCAGTTACTTTGTGATATTCAGGAGATTAGGAGCAAAATGTTTCTCATGTACAGAGAAAAATGGTCTGTTGATAAATGGTATAAACAAAGATTACGAAGTTATTGTCTCATAAAGAATAGCTCAGAACCTTGTGTGAAGTAGAATTTAAACAAGAGACAAAGATGCCTATGTGCACAGTTACGTTCAGGAACATTACCAATAGCCCAAGAGACAGAGGAGGCCAGACTTTCTTTGTTGTGTGAGCTAGGTGAAATTGAAATCATTTTGTCTTTTGCTGTCCTGTCTAAGAGGACGTGAGCGATGTACCTTTTAGTAAAATGTCCTCTATGTTGATTTATTTTGGCTGGATGATTATGAAAAACTTGAGTTGCTTCGGGAAGGGAACCTTTTTTGTAGGAGACTTTATTTGCCAAGCTGAATATTTTGTTTAAGACCAAGCTTTAAAATAACCTGTAATGTTGTAATGTAATGAAATGTCTGACCGCTGCAACTGTACTGTTGGTGTCTTCTAAACCCATGAGGGTCGGGCACTTTGTGTGCATGGCACAAAAAAATTATAAAAATAAATAAAAATATTACTTAAACGAAAGTAATACGTGTAATGTAATGTAAAAAAAAAAAGTAATGTAGTATTTGACATTTTGAAAGTAACTTACCCAACACTGAATGCAACAGACGAGGCATGCAGGTATGTATACATATTTTGGAATCCCGCTACCCACTTGGTCCCCTGCTGTGTCCCACAGTTTGAAAACCACTGGTCTAGTGTGCTGTGTCTCACCCACCTTGTTCTTGCTGAACAGGTTCTTCCTCCGGAAGGAGAAGAGGATGACGTCCCGGTAGTCGGCAGGGTGTTTAACAGACTCCTCCTCGGCCCGGTACTGCAGCACGCGGGACGTTTTGTTGATGATCCAGTACGGGCTGAAGATGGACAGCAGCAGCTGGCCCTGTGCCTGTGCCAAGTGCACAGTCACGTCCACCGTGAGTCTGGGGTCCACGTCGCATGTGAAGCACAAGGAGAGGAACTCAGGCATGCCCTGGTCGATGCGCAGGTGTCCGTGCCAGTCCCGGCCCTGGTACTTGATGAGCACCAGCTCCATGATCTCGCCACTGACTCGGGCGTTTAGCACATCCGAGGTGCTGCCTTCCATAAGCTTGTGGAACTCTGCGGAGCCCTAGATGATGGAGACACACACCATTTACTCCTTCGTACTGCTTTTAGATTCTGATTTAATTCACATGGCACAAGTAATTTTGCAGACAGTTTGATGCAAAGCGACTTAAAGTGAGGCCATCAAAGCCTACAATCAACCCATACTTTTTATTTAATTTTTAATTTACATATAGCCCTATTAAGATGTGCATGTTAGCAATCTGAGTGGCAGTGTAGTCTTTAGAAATGTTCTGATATTAATTAAAATAATATACTAATCAATACGAAGGAAATCTGCTAAATTAACAAAATTAACTGCTATAAGTTAAACCGAGGTCAAATAAGTCTCCTCAGAATGCAAGGACATCAAGTTAAAAGTTTCTTTTCACGCACAACTGCAATGAAGTCTAAAAATAACATGGATGTCCACAGACTCCGACTTCCTGAAGCGGGTGTTTAGCTTCCACCTGGGGGGATGGCTCACCTCCAGCAGGTAGTGGACGGTGTAGGGCAGCAGGTTGCGCAGCGTGGCGGTCGGGTACAGGTGGATGATGTAGGCCGGGTCCCAGTCCCCCTCCCCATGGTTGGAGATGTGGCGCAGGTCGTCGGGCACCGCCAGTGTGCTCACCATCAGCGGAAGGAAGCTGGTGTCGGTGGCCGGGCACTGGAGCTGGGCACGCACCTCTGCACTGCGGTGCACCTGCTCCTTCCAGGAGATGCAGGTGGCAGAGGGGCCATACTGAGCCTGCAGGGCCCCCGCCGGCTGCAGGAACAGCTGGGATCTGGAGGAGGACGGGGGGAGGGGGGTTTGATAATAATAAAACAGTGTCTACTATGGGTGTGGGTAAACTTGACTGAAACGTACCAATGAACTTTAAAGATATTATTAATGTAAATGCAAGATATTATTCATGCATTTTATTCAGACTCTCGCCGCACTATGTTGTCACATATGTTGTTTTCATACCCAATACTTTTTGTCAGACTTTTGTAAGTGGAATTAAAATGAAGAACATCAGAAAGGAGGGGTCGATAATAATAAAACAGTGTCTATGGGTGTGGGAAATCTGTGGCAATGACGCTGGATTGTACATTTAAATGTAATAATATGAAACATATTTTTACAGAATTGTATTTAAAATGCTAAACATTATGACCATTATAACCACTCCATGTGTGTTTTGTAATCCTGAAATAATACAATATTATTTTCCCATACTTTCATGAGCAGAATTTAAATGAAGAGGTAAACTGATTGACTCCCCAGTACTGATTATACCAGTAATAACTGACGGTGTTAGCCCTGTGTACGTTTCAAACCACTGCGGTTCTGTTGTCCATTAGGGAGCATCTCAACAGTACCTGTAGCTTTCCAAGGCCACATGAAACTCCTTCTCGGGTTCAGCCACACCGATCTCCACCATTCTCCTAGAAGTGTTGCAGTACTTCAGAATAGCGAAGGGTACAGAGAAGTGGTTCTTTATCTGAAAGAGGAAGAACAACAATAAATACACGTTTGGTTAGGTTTGATGATATCGATGAAGAGGTACTTATTGGCGTATTGATGGGGTTGTGGGGGTCCGAAGTCGTTTTTTTTTCATTCTTGATTGCGACGGTACTGTAATGTTGTGAACAAACCCTGGGTTTTCGCTTAAGCCACTCCGGTTGTAAGTGCGCTCCAGTTCCGGGGTTTAACACGGACGGACACACAGGGGAATGGGAGAAATGTATTGGAAGCTGCCGCTAATGTTCAGGTGTATAAGTATGTTGTAAGCTTTACATCACATCCTGACATTCCTGATTAAAATATGTTCGATTCACAGTTTTATTTTAAAAAGGGTGAATCATAACAATGTAACACGTTGATATTTAGTTTCTCACCAGTTGCGCAGCGTTATATTTCGTTTCTCACCAGTTGCGCAGCGTTATCATTCATTAGTCTCTCTCCAGGTGACATATAGTCCCTGGAGTTTGTGTTTGGTTTTTGGATGAGCCGGAGCATCGCTAGCTTCCAACTCCTGGCATAACGTTAGCGCAGGCACCGTCTCTACCGCTGCAGTAGCCACACAAGGCTTCATGTCGCTGCTCGTTGCAGCGATGTGAGCGGTCCAGTTTCAGAACGTTATCTTGTGATTCTTTTACAAGCAGCTGCCAGTTGCAAGTATGGAAGAATTTTACTATAACATATTGCCATATATGCTATACTAAGTGTGGAAAAACACTGAGAGTCACTGGGTGGTGTGTCCCTTGTGGGATATCCTGTGCCACCAATATGGTAGATACATTTGGGAAGGGATGTATGGGAAAAGGCAAATCAAGGAAGTAAACCAAGGTAATAAACTAAGGTTGTAAACCAAAATAAGCAACCAAGGTAATAAACTAAGGTTCAACGAATGTACAAAGGCCAAAGGTTATCTACAGCCATATGGTAAAGGAGAAGGATGAATCTTGGGTACCACATGTTGATAGATAATTAGTGGGGTGTCGGCCTTTGAATAGGGGTGGTTTAGAACATACCTACAATGCATATGATTGGTTTGGAACATATACATACAATGCATGTGATTGGTTTGAAACATATATACAATGCCTGTGACTGGTTTAAAATATAAGGGAGTAGTCCACAGAAATGAGCATAAAAGGTGTATCCTGAGTCAAGTTGGGCATCTTCTTTGCAAACTAGCTCAGGCTTTTGTATTGCTTGTTTCAAGTGATAATAAAAGTCTTTAATACTTCGGCTTCTCGACCTCTCCTATTTTTGATAAAGTTTTAAGTGTTGTTATGCACAACACAAGCAGTTTCGTCATGAATCTTCAGTCGGCGAAACAGATTTACAAACTACACCTGCCAACTTGTGTGAATGTGTGAAGAGAAATATTAGCGGCTACTTCTTGGTCAGTTGGTAAACCTATCGTGCTATGTGTGAAAGCCACTAACGTGATCTATTTGATTTTAATATGAAATTAAAATAAATATATTATATATATATATATATATATATATATATATATAAATAGAATATAATATCCTCCTAAATGTAAAATCACGTTAGCACAAGGACACAAAAGGTTGTGAAACTGGGCTGGAGAGGGCATAATTGAAGAGCTACCTGCAGTGGAGAGCGCACGGTGATGACCTTGTTGCCCTCGGACGCGTCGATCTGCAGCAGGATGGACACAACCTCATTCAGCCAGGGCCCGCGCACGTTGTAGAGCCTGCGGCCCGGCTTGTCGATGGCAATGTTGGACATGTCACTGTATCCCGAGGGCACTGGGGAGTCAAACACACCGTTGTCATTCCTCTTTCACATTGGCCAGCATACAATGTGGGAACAGATCATTATATCATTATATATATCATCATCATCAGCAAAAAAAAGACAAATGAATGAATGCTGAACTGAACAAGAAGGCGTAGGGCTACACTGACCAATGCTGAGGTTGAACAGGCAGCTTTCTTGCCGCTGCAGGGCAGACAGCTTCCCCCTGGAGGAGGACTGGAAGACCGAGTGATCCAGGTCCACACTCTGGCCCACCGCCACCTCCTGCAGCTTGCCCTGCGTGGGGGAGCCCACCACCCGCAAGTTGACAGAGTGCTGCACGTTTAGGGGGATGCCCAGGGCGTTGCGGATGGTGTAGGGGGCCTTCTCCTTCATCAGTGAATGGCCAAAGGTGGAGGCGGTGCCCTCGGAAAATGCCTGATTTAAAAAATATAAAAACATGTGATGGTACTAGTTTTAAACTAAATTCATTAGGGTGACACATCTATCATATGTATTTTGTCTGATTTTGCAAGATTCAAATTGGTTGCTTTCAGGTATATACAGATATATGAATATATTAATAAAATGGATGACAGAATGCCATCTAGGCTGAAATAGAAGCTTACTAGTAAGCATGTTCATGCCTCTGTGTTTCAGTAGCTGTTTGTATCAACAGTGGTGAGAGATTTGTCTCGTACGTATTTATACTAATAGGAGTCAACTTGTGTCTTGTAAAAGTTAACGTGTGTCTTGTAAATTGGCATTTGAATGAATGTGCAAGGATTTGTACAAATGCATACATATTTATTAATACAAGTTTTACATTTTGCACAAATACCGAAAAAAATTCTATATATTTTTGTCCATATGCATTAGTTGCAAGAAGTCTCAAATGTAAAATTGGCTTGTGAACTGTTGAATCTGCATTTGTGGATCAAATGACACGCGTGCATTCATTGACATAGTTTTGAGACAATCTCTTTTTCTCTTTTTAATTTTGAGACACATTTCACAGTGTTTTGGATGTGATTCACACTCGTAACTACGGATCGACACGTGTCTACTGAGGTTTCTTCTTCGGTGGTGGAGTGGAGCAACTCAACTCTGCACTTATGGAACTCGGCTCAAGTACCTCGGTCTTGAGCATAATAACGGTAAAGCATACCCTCTCGTGTAATATTGCTTAACTATGTACCAGGCAGTTTAGCTAGCGTTATTTGTTGGAGTAGTAAACTAGTAGTTTCATTATATAGGAGTCTGTGGATGTGACTGATTTTTTCAGTAATTAACGTTAGTCGCCCAAACACGTGTTGGAGCAGACTGGAAAATGTACTGTCCTTCTATGTACTGGAAGGATGGCTTCAAATCAGGTAACTAACCCGGTATTCTTTCTTTTATGTGCATGTAGTTAGTTTTCAGTTTATTAGTAAATATACGGACATTGCAAACGCTATTGTAAAGATGCGATATAACATAACATCAGAAACACAAAGTAAATTATACACCTCCCCCTCGATAACTGGTGTCTCTATAACTCGCTGATTCTGATAAACTGTGGTTGTTGAGATGGCTCCCAATTTAACAATACGTGTACTGTGATACTGTTATTCAATAAGTCTCGTACCTTGTTAACTCATGCACTTTTGATGGACCCCAACAGCAGCAAGTAATCGATAACCATAACTTACAAGACAGTTAAAAACGTTAAATACTTTTGACAGAACACGACCACCCGGCTTCCTCACTCATAATAGTCTTTCTGTTTCTTATTCAAAAATAGAGGCTACCATGGCAAACGTTTTTGCTTGCAAATGTCTCCCCAAATAAACTAGTACATAAACATTACTAAAATGACTTTCGATTGACAGCCCTACTTGTAAAAAGCCTTCCTTCTTCAAATGAATATTCATGCAGCAACGTGAATGAATGCATCATGTAGGCACATGTAGGTGTTGCAACTCAATGTTATTTATTCATGTAGACACATACAGATAAGAAATGATGCCATTTCGGCATGGGTGTGGATCATCAACCAGTCTTTCAGTTCCTTCCATCTGTCATACACGGCACCAACAACTACTCTTGTTTTTTGAAGACTTGTCATATTTTTTTTTCAGTTGCAAACTTTCGGGAGATCTTGTTATAGTTTATTTCTTTTTAACGTTATCAGTCGCTTGGGATTCAGCCATGGCTGCTTCGCAGATTTTGACGTTCATTCTGTGGATTTCACAGGGGATGTTGTCTTCCTGATACTGTGATATGTAAAGCGTGTCACTTCCCTTGCGACGACAAGATTTCCCGCCACTGTACTAGCCAGTACACTGAAATTAGAAAACAATACATTCACAGCAACTATGCATGTTTGTGGTGTATTTGGCCTAAGTGATGAAGCTGATTAAATGTCATTAGGCCTATTTATTGATAAGAAGAAGCCTTTATTAAGCTGGTGTTTTTGTTTTTCTACCTTTTTAGGGTGGCCAAGCTTCTTGTTTTGTGGGGGACTGTCCCGCTATTTAACCATCTCTCCGACAGGAGAATGTCCCACATTTTTATAAACAAATTCATATAATGGTATATATTCTGATAAAATGTTAAATATTCTCATTCTAATGTCTATTTATCGCCATCAAATGCACCGAGCGCATCACACACATCCATGCACCAGCGCAACTGGTGCAAGACACAGAACCCATACAGTCAACTGATCTAACCATAGACTAACCCATAGAACACATCTAACCTTGTTAAACATAGAACCCTACAGTCAACTGATCTAACCATAGACTAACCCATAGAACACATCTAACCTTGTTAAACATAGAACCCTACAGTCAACTGATCTAACCATAGACCAACATCTAACCTTGTTAAACATAGAACCCTACAGTCAACTGATCTAACCATAGACTAACCCATAGAACACACCTAACCTTGTTAAACGTAGAACCCTACAGTCAACTGATCTAACCATTGACTAACCCATAGAACACATCTAACCTTGTTAAACATAGAACCCTACAGTCAACTGATCTAACCATAGACCAACCCATAGAACACACCTAACCTTGTTAAACATAGAACCCTACAGTCAACTGATCTAACCATAGACCAACCCATAGAACACATCTAACCTTGTTAAACTTAGAACCCATCAGTCAACTGATCTAACCATAGACTAGTTTTACATTAATGACCGCCCGCCAGGAATGTCCTGGCATCAAAACTGAAAGTGAAATGTATAGCAGCATAGCGCTGCTGTGGTGGTGTATAAAAAAAATCACACATCTCAATAGCAGCTTATGCAGTTTGAACGTTG